>JAVTVY010008693.1:0-43504 GCA_036873755.1 Hanleya hanleyi
TACTTGCTCTGACAGCGCAAGTTCTCTCATGTTATGTATGCAACCTGTAACCATCTGGGCCATCTATACGCGGTAAGACTGACCCTGGGATCGTGTGTATCCATTTCAGACTACTTTCGGAAACTGCTAGAGGGAATTTCCAGAAATCAATACCACGTGACTTCGTCAGCCAATCAGCTAAAGTCTACCGACGTAACCCCAACGTAACGCGCCATTTTCGAGTCATGTGATGATCTACTTGTTCAAAATTACAGATCTACCACATCTCTTGGATGATACGAAAGTTATTCATACCTATATATTTTGTAAGCTCAGGCAATATCTGTTTCCGGGGTATGTATGAAAACCTGTAATTTATCAGAGTTTTCGTGTCTGTTCTCCGCCGAATGAAGGCCGAACAGAATCCGGTAAAACACCAGATATCGCTCCGCGATAATGGAGACACATGATTCGCAAGCCATCTTATGGATGGCGAAGTGTACGCAAATGGTTATGTATGGAAAGAAAGAAATTTCACCAATTGAAATTGCATAAGCTGGCTCATTTGTGTTCAGTGTAACAGATTTCGAATCTTACTATATGAGATACGCCCAGGAACTTCACATTGAAATAAATATTACAAGTCTGAAATAAAATTCCATATGTTCCCCTGAAGGTATAGGAGAATCGGGGATCTTTATTAACAATAATTATTTGATAGAATCTTCACTTGAAAATTATGGTACCACGCTTTGCCAGCGATTTCCCCGGTATTCAGAAATACAGAGGCTTGGAAGACCACGGGAACAGCTGTTAATTCACTGGAAATCAGAGAATATAAACATAAACGCTCGATCGAAGTGTTTGAACATTCCCTATCAGCCTTTCACACAGACAAAATGCGGTATCGTCGACCGTGAAATGTATGGAAAACGCAACTTTAAAAAGAGTGTGGCAGTTGGTCCAAAGCCTGATTGCACTCTGAATTGGCCAGTAATTACTTTCATTATCTGCTAGACACATGAAATCAGCAAAAATTAATTGAATGTGAGTATATGTTCAAGTCTCGTTTCTTTTTTCTTTTCTTTCAAATAAATTAAGCCCTCTCTTTTCTTTGGTGTTTCAGATCGACGGTTTTCTTCTCAGACCGACTGCTGGGAGCATTATCGACACCTCTAGTTCCGATTTTCAGAATTTCCGCTCACCTGCAAGCAGGCTTACATGTATATCAGAAATAAACTTTGTTGATATAATCTCCTTATTTGAACTATACCACAAGAGAGTAAATTTCAGAAAAGGGAATCGTCAATAAATAATAGAATAACCATCTGTTAGCTCCACAGCAATAAAGAAGATCTATAGATAACAACTTGTGCTATATACGCCGACTTCTAAATGCTTATCAAAGAAAATGAACATAACTTCAAGTTTCGGTAGAACTGATTCAAGTTTGTGTCAAAATAACTTCAGGGAACGATAATTAACGCATGCTTCCATATCATTATTATTCAGATGATATCTAGTTGACGTGTCATTCATTCAGAGTCGGATACTAGTCAGATATTACTATCAATTATCGATGCGAGAGCAGATCGTTTAATTATATATTGATACATTCATATGGATAAATGGCACGTTTTCTTTCAGTTTTGGTGCAGTAAACATCAGGACAGATCGATCAAACAATTATATCGATTAAACGTTAAATAGCATGGGAAACATCTTTAAAAAAATCGCTGTGGGAATTCTATTTTGGGCCGCGATATGCGTATACGACGAGCACCCCCAAAATATTGCGAGCGCCCAGCGTAACATTCTGATCGCCCGAGGAGTTAAGAAGCGACCAAATTAACGGCAAAGACACACGGACATATGGAAACCGGGACCCCTTCGAGATTACCGATCAAATTCGTATCCATCTAGAAAACCGGGACGTTTTGATCGAGATAGAACCAGGAGCAAACCGGGAAACATCACCAGGGGTCCCGGTTCTGCCCTCCCGGTTTCAGCCGAGAAATTTCACATCCGTCTCGAAGGCATCGAGAAAATGCCTCGATTAATTGGACGTGACCCCTAAGGATATGTTCACGATTTGAAATCCCTTAGAAATATGTCCAACTAATATATGTAAACATGCGGCCAAAATTTATTAAGAGAAGCACATTATCTTCAAGTATGAAATGCTTAATTTCCACCAGTTCAGACATTTCCAAACCTTTCCCCATATATGAAGCATAGGACACCTTTTACATGTACTACCCAAATGAGACCCAGACTGTTGGTTCCTGAAATACATGTAGCTCAGAGATGTATCGGGACTTTGTCATTGGGGCTAGGGATTTATTTAAGAAGTTGATTGGATATTAATAATAGGGTGAGTAAATATTGTTAGGGTTTTTAGAGTGATTGAATGATTAGATATAAGAATATATAGGGATCTACGGATTTACGGAAAGGGAAATATAGGTGACTGATGGCAGTATGTATTTCTTCATTGCAGAGAACGAACTGAGGCATGAAAATTGTTGAATACAATGTAATAATCTACATTGGATGTCTAGCTGCCGTCCATGAAGACCTGTCCTCGTTACCGAATTCATACCCTGAAATTATTAATTGCAATCTAGCAGTTTACCTTGAACTACAGCAGTATCGGCACAAGAAAAGGTATTGACACATACAACAGAATTTATTGTTCAATAACGAATGGTGTAAGGGGATTTAATCAGCGGGAAATTGACTCGGAGAAAGATTAAGTAGCTGAATACTTATCAAATTAATCATTCCTCACAATGACCTGCTCAATTACACCATGTTTATATAATGTAATCATGAGGCAAGTACAATGAGTAAGGCCAGCAATTTTCTTTTCCAATAGTGCATGAAAAGTATTTACTAATTTATCATGCATTTTTTTGTGGAGAATATTTGTCCAATTAAAAAATTGAAAAATCAGACTGTAAAATTGTGCTACTGTGAGATCATTATTGCGAGTATCTCGAAAATTTTATTTTACATTTTATAGTAGAGCTTGACCCAAAGATATAATGTGAAAAATTTCAGTTTCCTACAATCTAGGTAAACCAAGATGGTAAATCAGAGGAATACCATCTAGATGTAACGCTATGAAAACTTCGTGCAAAATGTTCGCCGATATTATACGAGATCCCATAATCACGACCATTTCAACCTTTTCACTCTGACAATGACTGACGTTTACTTCAAGGAGATTAACATCTTCGCATGGCACAATCTTTTGATATTTTCTACTCCTAACAAAGCCAGACTTTTCGACGGGAGTAAACTCTTTGATGTTTACGGATCCTGCCGGGTAATGATGCCTTATTTGGAAACTGTTTCGGGATAATGTTTATATATTAGACCACGAGCTACCGTGTGTAATTACTGTGGGCGTGATTTTTAAATAGTTACAACCAGCTATCCATCTGATTGGCTAACAATAGTAGTTTCAACTCGCACGGGATTTATATAGGGCTGAATTCAGATATAATATTCTGTGATATTATATTTGAGTTTACTGAGATTAAGTTTCCTATAGCCCTTACCGGAAAGTGTCTGATCTCCCCCTGAATATCTGCCGCTCTTTAAGATTAGAGGTATAAAAAGCTGCTTCCGGGAAGTAGTCGTCTCGGTTTTACTTTCACCAAAGGCTACCGCAATTATTTGGAATAATATATTGATAAACTATTCTTGAATATTTGTTTGAAAAACTATTTTGTTTTTGTTTTCTACATGAACCAATAGATCTTGTATACATGTACATTATAAAGATAATTTTCTTGAAATATAGACTATTCAATTACAAAAACTAATTGTGAGGGCCTTTGGTACGGGGTACCTAAAGGAAGTTCTCTGCACCAATATGCCCCTGGTGGAACTAGGGAGATAAAACGCTTTCCGAATTAGTCTCAGGAAAGGGAAAATATATTGGGCCCATATCACCCAGGCCAGATCGGATTCAGCTTATATTTCTCGCTGTAAACATATGAAGCTCGACCAGAACTGAAAGAAGGTTTAAATGCAATGATTGCTGGTTCAATACGTAGTTGTGGACCAAAGCTTGTTCTGATTACGATCGTTCTAAATAGAGAAAAATGTACAGTATTTTCACCCTTAAAATGGCAATTTTGCATACTACTTCATGGCACTGTTATTCAAAAATCATATAACTGAATGACTTGTAATTTTTCTGATTTTAAATCAAAATGTTGTTATTTATGCTAATGAAAAAATTCTTTATAATAATAAATAATATTATTTAATTATTATATAATTTTTTCTCCAAATCATCACGACCTCATGGAGGCCAAATCTTCGCTAAAACTTGCCCCACCATTTGATCTTATTTCTATTCAATTCTCCTAAATCTAATACATTTACTTTAAACCATATATAGTCCAAAGTCGGGAAGTTCTTTTTCTTCTTTGGCCTTATCGTTCTTCATATCTATTAATTAACAGGTAGAAATCACCTGAATTAATTTGCCTTGAATACCTGTGTCAATTTGCCCAGCTGTTCATGGTAAACAGATTCTAACAGGTCCACCCTTGATAATATTAACTGCTCAATGACTGGAAAATTTAATCACTGATCGATGCCAATAAAAAGCTTTCATTAACCCGCAGGTGTAGCCACTCAGGTAATTTTTCTTCCGCCTGGCTTGGCATGTTAAACGACACTTAAGGAGTAAAATGATATTCCATTAACAGTAAATAGTTCCTGGTTTTATCAGCGGTATCACACCTCATCCATCATATTTGGACTAGCTGGAAGCCGCAATTTTATACCGACTTAAAATCGGAGTCGACTGTGGAATCACATCACAGCACAAGTTTGACGACGCTTCCGTTTTCAAAAATGTCCATTGACCAACTTCAATCGATCATTAAATAACAGCCAGGAGTTGCTTTTTGTGTCTTGAAATGAGTTGTAAAATCTTATAAAGGGCTGTTCCAGTAATAGGTTCAACTGTTTAAGTGTTGAATTCCCTCTGACATCCTATTAACCCTTACTAAACATGCCAAATACATGTACATATATTCTTTGAGACGACAATTCTATATTTTTCAGAAGTACATGTACTCTGTGGAATCAATACAAAAAGATAATAAATTGACGAATATAAAATAAAAGAATTATAACCCCTGCCTTCCTACATAATTTTTCTAAAGTAGGTTACTGGAAACACAATATATTATTGTGGATGGCTCTATTAACACTGGGGTTAGTCTCATTTATGTAAATCAGTGATCCCTCCATACTTCCAACCACTAGTATAACACTGGGTTCAGTCTCATACATCTAGTGTTGTGTAAATCAGTAATGCCACTATATTTCCAAGCTCTGGGGGTCAGCCTCATGCCTGGAATTGTGTAAATCAGTATAATGCCACCATACTTCCAAGCACTACTATAACACTGGGGTCATGCAGTCTAGTACATCTACATGTAGAATTGTGTAAATCAGTGCCACCATACTTTCAAACGATAACACTGGGGTCAGTCTAATACAGTCTAATAGTGTAAATCAGTACTGCCACCGTACTTCCAAACTCTCGGATCGGTCTCATGTCTAGAATTGTGTAAATCAGTGCCACCATACTTCCAAACACCACTATAACACTGGTATAATGCAGTCTCATACTTCTAGAATTTTGCAAATCAGAGAATCTTTTTCATCATACTTCCACAATGCATTTGACACTTGATGTGTACACTTTGGTCGTATTTCCATGATGTGGGGGGACAGAAATATGTGAATTAGTATACCGATTCTGGGACACTTCCAGTATTTGGGTTATTCGGCATTCAAAATTATGTTGCAGTTGTAAAACTTGGTTAGCTGCGTTGGTGCAACTCTCAAATGCCAGAGAGAATACGGTGGATCCCTTATTAATTTGTAAATCTGGTATCATCTACTCGACTAGTATACTCTGATCTTGTCAAAGGCGTCACTAGGAGGGTTGTTGGGTGCGAACACATCAGAGCACAAGTTTGACGACGCTTCCATTTTCAAAAATGTCCATTGACCAACTCCAATTGATCAATAAATAACAGCCAGGAGTTGCTTTTTGTGTCTTGAAAATGACTTCAAATGAGTTGTAAAATCTTATATAGGGCTGTTCCATTAATAGGTTCAACTGTTGGATTCCCTGACATCCTATTAACCCTTTCCAAATACATGTACATGTATACTTTGGAGAGACAATTTTTTTTCTATATTTTTCCGAAGTCCTCTGTGCAATCCTATACAAAAAGGTCAAAAATTGACAAATATAAGCTTATATAAAAATATATATATCCCTGCCGGACTACCTAATTTTTCTAAAGTTGGTTACTGGAAACATAAACATTATTGTGGATGGCCCTATAACACGGGGGTCTCTCATATGTCTACAATTATGTAAATCAGCAATGCCACTTATACTTTCAAACTCTGGGGCCCGGGTCCGTCTCATGTCTAGAATTGTGTAAATTTAATTAGTATGTCACCATAGTTCCAAACACTACTATAACACTGGGGTCATGTAGTCTACAAGGGCCTACATCTAGAATTGTAAATCAGTGCCGCCATAGTTCCAAACACTACTATAACACTGGTATCATGCAGTCTAGTACATCTAGAATTGTAAATCAGTGCCACCATACTTCCAAACAATAATTCTGGGGTCTGTCTCATGTCTAGAATTGTGTAAATTTTATTAGTATGTCACCACACTTCCAAACACTACTATACCACTGGGGTGATGTAGTCTACAAGGGCCTACATCTAGAATTGTGAATCAGTGCCACCATACTTCCAAACACTACTATAACACTGGTATTTGGGTTATTTGGCATTCAAAATTATGTTGCAGTTGTAAAACTTGGTTAGCTGCGTTGGTGCAACTCTCAAATGCCAGAGAGAATACGGTGGATCCCTTATTAATTTGTGAATCTAGTATCATCTAGGATACTCTGATCTTGTCAAAGGCGTCGCTGGGAGTTGCAGGCCTCTCATTTTGAGGAGAGTGATCAAGGTTAAAGGATACAATCACTCGCCTCAAAATGAGAGGCCTGTCGTTGGGTGCGAACAATCCCCTCTCAGTGCCAAACTCGATGTTATTTCCCTATGTTGGACAGTAGAGTAAAGGAACCAAGCTCTCTAACAAACAAGCATAAGAAATGACCCCGCCCCCTCTCACGAAACCCTGGCGACGCCCATGGATGTATGGGAGAAGTATACTCTGAGAAGTATGACAGGGGTGTAATTAACAAAATTTGGACATACAGCCAGTATACTTCTGTAACCATGACAACCCTTACCCCATAACTGCAATATTGCACAGATATACCTCAAGCATACTTCACCCATACTTCCCAGCCAATGGTCCCAACCCCTGATGACATATTTTATCGCTCAGTCACGTGACAAATTGTGTATTCATTCATCTGTATGACACTGAACACTTATCCAGAAATGTAACATCGCTTATGTAACACGAAACCAATTAAATTGTCATTGTCAAGGTACAATGTAAAGTGCATGTACCGCAAGCCTTGAAGTCCTATATGTAACCTGATACACCAAATTAAAGCTTGCTCTTTCAACTGTGTCAGCCAAGGGACCTCGCGCTGGTAATTAAGTTGATGTCATGTTACATTGGGGAGGTGACAGGCTGTTTAAAGATCCCACCAGCCATTTAATTGTCATGGATGTTGGGGGCCTGCATTGAATGAAGGGATAGAAGTGGGATTTTATTGTCAAGGTTGTAGGGGGCCTACGTCATCAGGTTTCAGGAAAATTCTGGGATTGCTTTTCCCCATGAATCTGATTCCCGTCAGCATTCCCGGAACATCATTCGCGGGAATCCGTTACATTCTCGCGAAATTTAGCAAATCTACGTAGAAATGATTCCCGCGGATTCCCTGTAAAGTTAGATCAACTTTAATAAATTTCAACGAAAAGCAAAGCCTGCCATCTACACTGTAAGTAGCCTGTTAACATATAGACAAATAGCCAACAATAGCATACAGGTAAATCAAACTGTGATGGTTTCATGGATTTTAATTCCTATAGGGAACAAAAATGTTTTTCTTCTTTTTTTGGGGGGGTGGGTGGGGGGGGGGGGTCCATTGTCACATGGAATGCGATATGGTCAATCAATAAGAAAGTTTTCAGACTGTCATGGGAAGAACATTTGCCCCTGTCTGGTGGAGGTCGTTTGAGACCGGGAGACAAAAAAAAAATGCAATGTATCGTTCTAATGTTACATTGTATTGTTACGCTGTGCAACAATCAGATATTGAAACAACAGAATAAAGGAAATCACGCTTGACATAATGACGGCATCTGGCATTACATTACCAACAGGAACTGTTGCATTTGACGTAGATATGTCCAATACAAAATGTTACATTGACACAAGGTGATCTGTCATGCTGCTGATCTCAATTTTGAAGTTCTTGAAATTGCTGTTTGCTTAATTCATAGCACCATATTCATGACATCCTATCTGTTTTGATGTTAACGAGTCACAATTTTGCCCCCCCCCCCTTGATTCGAGTGCCCACTGGCAAGTGCAAATAACTCTTACACTGCCAGTTCGAAGATTTCGTTATGACCTTACATATACATGTCATCAAAACTACGTTGTACCATGTCACCAGTGACGTCACAAAATATACCAACAATGGTATACTAGCAAGAAACACACTCAATGACACCCAAAACTGGTCGATTAATCTTGTGGCAAAGAATAATTCTTTTTCAATGCCATGATCTAAATCTAGAGTGACAAACACATAAGTGTATGCAATACTCAATCTTTGTCAGTTTGACAGCTTGTTGATCCACATAATTTCATTTACATGTGATATCCGAAGACAGATTGATAAAAATGACATCAAAGTCGTTCAGAAAGAAAATAAGACCTGGACCTGCCAAAGTAAAGATCATACCACTTGTATTTTGTATGTCCCCTTATGTACAATAACAACAGCCCTATATAATTCGTAAGCTCATATGATCTCATAACCTAATATTGTTCGACTGAAAATACCAATGTATTGAAAAGCTTCACCTGGTTACGGGATCAATGCGGAGAGAAAAATGGAAAACAAAATGCTTTCAATTCAGCAAGTCACTAGGCCACTGAAAGAAACATGTTTACATGTAGGAAGAAAGACAGACATAGCATTCTACAGGAATTCTAAGAATTGTTGATCATCACTGCCCACCCCGAATCCCCCCCCCCCCGTTTCTGTTGTTCTGGTTTATCTTGGATTGTACAAAACAGTTTAACTGTTACGCTGCGGCGAGCCGTTCAAACGGCTCTCGTCTTTCTATACGAAAAATGCGACGAGCCGCAATACTGGCTTGCCTTTGCTTCTGTCAATGCGAGTACAGCGAGGTACCATTCTGGAATCGCTTTTTTTCAAATTTACCAAGCATGAAACTCGATAAAAACCATACATATATTGTTAGCTAAGCCTGATTTGATTTCTTGGATGTAAACTTGATATTCTGTCTCAGAATAACGAAGTCGGGAGGAAGAAATAAAAATGAAAAATAAAAAAACACCAACGCAGATTTCCATAAAACGTTGTCGAGAAGCCGCCCAGAAAATATAAAATACTCACAGAAAACCCCTTCAAAATATATGATTCTTTGGTATAGTTGAAGTACAGAAGCTCAGTTTATATTTCCAAAGTGCGGGTTTCGATGGAATCCGCTAAACAAACTTTATTTTCAAATTTCTGTCGAGCTTCTGCGCCACGTAATTTCGTCACGATGAGATAAAATGGCGTTTCCCTCAGATCAGCTTGACCCAGTTGAAGGGCTCTGGCCAATGAGCGCTTCGATGTAGGTCACGTTACCACGCTTGTCCAATCAAGGTAACCGATATAGGGTCGGCTGTTACCGTTACTAGAGAAACGGGAAAACACCCCCTTGCAGTTTTTCGATGTTATCGTCTGTTTGATTGGCCATCGGTCGAAATCACGCCTTCAATCAGAAACTACAAGGAATTCCCTTTCCAATGAGACGTCATACGCCCGAAATGGCGGACGAAAAGTCGGAAAAGACCAGGGAGAAAGGCAGCTGAAAACCCAAGATTTTCCGCTGTAATTCCTCATAATTCGCCATTTTCGACCGCAATTCTACCAAAATACTGTAGTCTCTTCAAATAAATTTTATTTACGCTGACAACATCGTCGATTTTGCTATAAAATGCGGTCGAATAGCATTGACTAAACAAGTTTGGATACATTGATATGTTAAGCCAGTCACCAGCAAACGAAATTAAATAATATTTTTGTTCATGAAATCCGGATTTAAAAAAAAGAAGTCAGCATTTCTCCTCGTACATCATACAAAGAACTTAGCAGCATAACAGTTAATTAAAAGGAGCTTCTTAAAATTGGGGCATGCTAGGAACTGGCATGAGGCATTCCAAACAGGATGCCATGATGAGCCAAGTTGCAACTTCTAGTAACTCAGAAAACCTGGCATACTTTTTTTTTTTTTGAGAGACATACTCTCTCAGCAGAGCAAGGATGGCTTATGGTATACAATAGCACAGAGGGAATGGCATATATATCATTCCAATTGGAACTCCTTTCCATGCTGATTTATAGAACCAAGCAATATTCAGTGGAACTGTTCTGAATTCCTTCTTCATCTGATGCATACATTTATTTTGCATGCTGGAAAAGTAGAGTGAATGAGTTTGAGTACATAATTTAACATCACTTTCATCTATATATTTCAGTCATATCATGATGTTAGGGTCCTATTCCTTTTCACACCCGGGAACCCCATCTCCTCGTACACTAAAGCTCCATTACAGCTGGCCCAGACATGTTACCCATTCGCAACTTTACGGGGATCTCCGGTGGCAGACAGTCCCACGGGAGTACTGTGATGTTCAAATAAGCAGGGGTTTGATTTTTGCAGCAAAAATTGTCCATTTGGCCTATCCAAATGCATTTTAAGAGTGACAGCTTAGCCAAGCTTTAGCATCACCGCACTCGGCACTGGCAGGTCAAACTGAGCTCTGACATCTGCCCGCACTGATCTACATGTATGATTAATCACAAAATAAAGATGGTCTGAAACGTGTTAACTCATGTCAAACATGAATCTGGTATTTGTTCTGCCAAATATGGTTGCACAATATCTAGTAGAACTCATCAAAACAAAAAAATCCTTTTCGAGATGGAGAATTTCTAGGTTAACCAACAGATTATCATTCGACATGTTGTTTGGAGTGAAGTTGGACAAGTCCAACCTCAAGGAGGGCTGCAGATAGAGGTCTGCTCCCAGGGAAAATAATACCGATCACAGGTGTTTGGCAAGTTAATTAGCTGGGGGGGTATCGTCAACAATAGATCGGACAAGGTGAATCACTAAAGTACGACCTCCTCTCGATCATCCGTATACATTTTTACAGAAATTAGCCTACCTCTATATTTCACCTCCTATTTTATTCTTTAGAGGTTAATTCTTCATGCTACCATCCAAAGATTCTCATAATCCATCAATTATGGGTGGAAAATCTTCCAAACACTCTGAATTTTAGCGTCCAGACAACTTCCGTTACAACTTCGGCCAAGCTCGGCAATCTCCGTTCAGTTTTCTGATTCAAGTCTCGCCGTTGCGGTCACGCCCACTTTTTCCCGAAGCGGCTGCAATATCACGATATTTATACAAACAGATCTCTACTTCTTCTTATTTTTTAATTCCATCGATTTTTAATTCCATCCATTTCATAATTTTATTTGTTATATACCACTGCTCATAAACCATTTGCACTGGTAGAGACCTGTTTGGATAAATATCCAGGGTTGATATCTGCGCTGCAATAAAACGGAGATTGCCGAGTTTGGCCGAAGTTGTAACGGAAGTTGTCTGGACACTAAATTCAGAGTGTTTGGACGATTTTCCACCCATAATCGATGGATGGTAGCATGAAAAATTAACCTCTAAAGAATAAAATAGGAGATGAAATATACATGTAGAGGTAGGCTAATTTCTGTGAAAATGTATACGGATGATCGAGAGGTCGTACTTTAGTGATTCACCTTGTCCGATCTATTGTTGACGATATCCCCCAGCTAATTAACTTGCCAAACACCTGTGATACCGATATAATTTGAATAGTCAAATCAGAGTACCTCCCCACAACTCCATTCAAATGCAGGAGTTGTTTCCAATGACACTGGCCGGAGGGTGCAAACAGTGCCACCCCTGCACTGCAGTGGACTGACTCACAATAGCGTTGATTTTCAACTGGCACATTCGAAAACAAACTATGACATCACTGGGACTATACAACTTAAAGGTTATACAAAATGGTCTCAAAATCTGCTACTTTTTTGTGCTAAATTGTTGTAGAGGTGATTATATAGACTTGTTTTACATTTTTGTATGTTTTCAAACTGCCCAAGGTTGGAAATAGCAGCAGTAAAGTGCGACAATTTCATGCCCCTTTCAAAACGGCAAAAGCTGTGACCGCTTGACCTGTGACGTCACAACCTGATTACGATCTCGCTCAAATGCCTGTTGTGACGTCAAAATGTCAGCGACATCACGCTAGAACTCCCACGGTTGGGTGAATCTTTCGTAACAACGCCCGACGTCGTAGACTATGACGTTTAGGGCGCAATCGTAATCAGGTTGTGACGTCATGTACCAGAGGTCACGGCTCCCATACGTTTTCCTCCACATGTGTGCTATTCGTTTCCTAAAACCCACTTCGACGACATTATTCGAGAAAAAAATACTAATTTGTTGTTTGGAACACTACTGGGTATGTTTTAATGCAAAGTAGTATAGAGTCATTTGGTATAACCTTTAAAGATGCGACATGTTTAATGTTAAAGCTCAATACTTTGTGATATTATATTTCCATCTGTCAAAACAGATATGATGAATTGTTAGTATTCTTGACATAAATTTGGGATCCATAGTGTATAATTTGCCTATCGACGGTTCATACATCCGCGTTAGTGATCTGGTTTTGAGTCATGCGTGCTAGGAAATTCATGTTGCAGGCTCCCGATAATACAATCAGTCGCTTTAGTAGATTTCTGTGCGGCAGTCCCAAATGACATGTTACCATTGGGACCATACTCGTTCCCTTAGGAACGGCGCAGACGTGTTACCATCGGGTACATAGACAATACACATTCCCTCAGGAACCTCCGCTGGTCTGCGGACTAAACATCATTTTGTTAGCGTAAGTGATGGAAAATAATCTGTTAACTGTGACAGTATCCATGCTGAACATGTATTTGTATTGTATATCCTCTACTCCAGTTGATTTAATCCTTCAGGACATGGAAATTTAACTTCAAACTACCAGACCATCCAGGATATCTTTGAGTCTCACCAGGCTAACCCTCCAAATGTTGGCTAAACGGTTGTTTTTTTGTGCGCTACTGGTAGTAACTGGAAATAACCCGTCATTCACAGCCACATGGTAACTGATTGGTAATATACAATAGATCAGAATAGGTCTGATGCTTGAGATTGTGGTCTTTCCCAAAAGGACTTGGTCAGTTGGTCAGTTGAACAGTGTGTCACTGCAGAAGATTAACCCTCTCTGTACCATATCATTACTTAAGTCGTACTGATAGAATAATAGTTCAATGATTGCCTGTCTTTGGCATACAGAAATGAGGAATTTCTAGACGAATATTTTCATCATATTATATCTTGTCCAAAAGCTCCGAGTATCGTCTTTGAAACAACGTAGGTGATGATACGTATATCTTCGCTTCATTCATGTTCATGGCAGTGTTGATACCAGCTTGAAACGGTTAAAAATGCCAGTACAGAGGAAGAGTACTGTACTGGTATCTTTTCTGCCGAATGCAGATGAAAACTTTATCATTCACATCTGCAGTTATGGGTACCGGTATACCTGACATCTATACCTGACATCATGCTATCTTAAAGTTTATTCTTTAGAAGCAAATCAACTAGAAGTGTATATCAATGAGATTAGGCTGGCTAGATGGCACTGGCACTGTTTAAACAGCCTACACCACTAGATTTTTACATGGTCTCTACATCCGCAAGGCGGATTGCAAAGTTGCCACGTGGGAGATCATGGGTGTGATTTATTACGTACATTTCAGCATCAGCTCATCTCCTGTGATGCAAAACTCGATATTTCTTTTGGATCTGCACAAATACGAAACATACCAATCTTATTGCGCCACTACGTCACATCAAGTGTTGTAAGCAGGAAGGCTGTGGCCAATGTATTCTAGCTAGTCTAATTTAAGGATGTACACTTCTAGTTCATTTATATATATGCATACATGTATAAAATATATGTGATCTGCCTCCTCAGATCTGTAATGGAATGGAGCGGAATGGAGATTAACTGAATATGGTACCTTGATAGATCCATCTGCCAAGCCTACAGCAAGTCTGTGACCATCTGCTGAGAAACGACAGCACATCACAACTGATGAACAATCTCTGAAAAATAGACAAGTCAAGGGTATTAATTACAATCCCTGATATCTTGGTGGTAATATCTGTAGGACAAAGCCTATTTTTAAAGAGAACCACGGGAATCCGAATGTCAAATTTTTTCTCAAATTTAAGGTTCAATGTGGGATGTGGTTATTGTAACAGGATTGGTGACAACCTAAAAAGATTATCAGTATTTTTAAATTAACAAATCACAGGACCCTGTACATGTAAACTCCTGCACATATTATTTGGGTTGTCTTTAGGCCATTGTCACTTGATTGGTTGTTTAGCAAGACCAGCCCTCATCTATATTTTGAGGGTAAATAATTAAAATAGATGAGGGATTTACAGTTTCATGAGTGAAACTTATTCATTTTCTTCATATTCGTATACAATTGGTTTGCAATTTAATAATTAATAATAAATAATTACAGCATCTAACGTGTATTTCAAAAATCAAGGTTTTCCATATCAACCAATCAAGTGACAATGGCCTTATCTTCCCCAGATTCAGGATGAAGAGGATAGAATACCATCAACAGTTCAAAGGTAGGTATTTTACACCAAAAAAAAAATTTCATCACACACATACAATTTATACCTCATTTGAAAGCCAGAACCTGTATTAGAAGAAAAAACTTTACAGAACGAAAATCTGTCCAGTATTCGCGGATGTCAAACATTTTGAAGTTCGGGAAATGACGATTTCTGGGGGACATGCCATTAACATGGAGCCTATGGGAAATGCCAAAATCCCATCGCACAAAGGAATTTCAACTTTGAAATGATGGATATCGTTAAATATTCGCTCAATTTTCATAATTTTTGGGACACATATACTTCAAGTGTCACTGTTTTAAAATATTCCATCAAGGATCCTGATTGGTTGATAGTAAGCTCCTAATTTGCATATCATTTGCATATATGTATCAAATTTGCACCCAAAACTATGTTTTCGTCCATATTTAATTGATAAAATCAACCTGTATTCAATTTTTTTTGCATGGATTTTTTAATTTACTTGTAATTATGTAAGATGACACAGACAATATACATTTAAAGTTTAATTGTCAATAAATTAACATAAATTATGCATAAATTTCCATAAATTATTGCAGTCAAATAGTGTATGTGTTATACTTCTGATTTTGATGTTCACATCGCAATTACCACTAACGTCATTATTTGTTTGCAATATATATACCAAGACAAAGTATATCATGATGGGACTGCTGGAGAGGAGCGGAGAGGGGACTTCTGTGGGTAGAATGAAGTAAAAAATGAAGTAAAAAAACCCTTGTTACACTGAAATATTATGTCGGTGAAATTGCACATGTGAATTCGATATTCCTGTATGTTCATCAACACAAATTCTTGTCTCAAAGCTACAAGGTGAGGATAAAGATGGTTTTGTGTTGAACGCAAATTGGTGTTGATTCTAACACAATTTGTGTTATTTTCAACACAATTATTGTGTTAAAATGGCTTGAACGCAATTATTTCCGCAGTGCATACAGACTAAACTTAATACATAACAGGAACGCACGAATGGTATTTTTTGCAGTAAGAATATATTGGAGAGATATGTAATAGTTTGGACAAAATGACGACGTCTGGCGGCTAAAAAGCAGCCGTATGACTTCACAGAAAAGCCTTCCTCTGCACCTCAAATTCAGACCAGAATTTGAAGGATTCTAAGACGTAGCCTTTGGAATGTTAGCCTCACTTTTATTGCAGATGTTCTTGTGGAAACTATGAAGTATACCTACAAAGCCCCTATAGCACCGGCTTAAGGGAATCACTATCAGATAGTCTAGCTCGGGAGCTGTGATGACAGATGACCACAAAGAAGTAACTCATCTGATGTTAATGGATGAACATCAAGGGCATCTGATGGAGTAAATGTTTCAACGTGGGGTAAACATGGTGAATGCAATACGGTAATACGGTACACAGAAAGCTAGACTAAACTGTAATGCCCGACATAGTGTGGTAAATTTCCCACCAAGATAATAAACAAACAATTGTATTTGTCAAATGACATGTACAGAGGGCGGGCACAACTATCCAAAGCAATATGAAACATATGTTTGAATTGTATGTCAGTTGAATGCCAATAAGAGAAGAACAAATCAACCAAATGAAACTGCTAGATGAATATTAATAAGAAAAATAGAACGGAAAGGTGTGTTATATAACATAATATGAAGACGACACCGTAGAAGGAATATGGAGGTGAATTGATGTAACTTCATGGTGCTGGCAGGAGCGATGTCAACAATCAACGCCATCACCTCCTAAAAGTGGTATGATCCCACCAACAACTGTGCTGTAAACGTAAATGGGGAAAATCTCTCTTATTTGATCATATTTTCTCTGAATGTTTAATGAAGATCTTCAATATTGTTTTTCTGGGTACAACTCACACCAGCAACCGTTCTGTCCATATAAACAAGAATAATCAAGATCAAGCCTATTTGATACGGTTTAGTAGGTATGGAGATGAAACAAAAGGGACAAATAACACAATGTTGGGCAACCACACCAACAAAGCAAGATGGAACATATTATCCGCCTGCAGTTTTATTTCTCAATGTTATTTATATTCATGTTGAATGGAGATGAATCTAATTAATGCAGCCCATGTTGGGCACAACTCACAAGGTATGTTTGCGGCGTCCACAAATGGCCCCCATCGCTAACCATCCATGTAGCTAGTTGACTTCACACGAACAACCAAGTAACGAGTTTGGATCCATATTAATTTGATATGGTTTCATTTTCTCAATGTTATTACATTCATGTTTAGTTTAATGGCGAGGAATCAAATTATTTATAATTGTGTCAATGTTTGGCGCAATTCACACCAATAAGAGTACGTCACAGAGGTCAAGGTATAGTGGAAAATTAAAAACTCGATCTGACATCAATGGGAATGAGTAAAAGATGAGGATTTTCTTTTGAAAAAAAAAAATGTATTCGAAAAGGAACTTATTTTATTAACTTTCATTTAAAATATACATATATTCATCTATACCATCCATTATCCCACCAGCCAGGCAAATGCGCTTGTGCTTGGGTCTGATGATTGATTCACCAAGTTGAACATCCGAGATAATGTGATAACAGAACTTTTTTATGATCCATGCTCACATTCAGAGATATAATAAAAGTTCCTTCACAACCTGTCTAATGCCATCTTCAAACGTTCATAAATCATTAGTTATACGACTACAATTCTGAATCCTAAAATTATATCAATTCACTTCTTGTAAAATCTTGCTCTCGTTTTCCAGGAACTAAACTCCTAAATGTTCATTTCTATTTCAAACAATGGCTTTTCATTCTGTTCTCCAACTTTCACTTTCAGCATTTCGACCCTTTTATGCAGTACTCGTTAATCATCTTCCTGCTTTTCTCCAGTATTGCTTCAATATTCTGGTGTAGATCTTTCTCATTCGACCTGTAGTTTCTGTACTGTGTCCTAAAGTTCCTGCTTTGTTTTTTCCTCATCAATCATTCTGTATTTCATTTCCACCAATCAGCTGGCTGATTGCCGAGTCTCTTATTCACTTCAGTTGCTTATTCATGTTCCTTTTTGTCACGGTCAACTGGTCATGAATAACATAAACTGCACATTTACTTCGCCAATCGTCTTGTAGTTTCTAGTACCGTATGTTTATTTCAGATCTGCTTGCTCCAGACTTCTGTTCCTCTTGAGCTCCTCTCCATAGTCTTGGTTGACTTAGCAAGTGTCAGATCCGGCAGTCAATATTCAGCCATCGTCCATATTAGAATTTCCACATCAATAATCGAAAAAAATATTTTGTTTGACAATTATAGCACCGAATGTACTTTGAAAGAAATAGGTAAAACTGCATTTTCGCACTTCGTAAATCTAATGTTCATATACATTCCTACTTGACAAGGGGTATGTGGGTGCCGCCCAGGACGCCATCATGTTTATACCATAAATAGTATGCTTCCCTGAAGAATGGAAAACTGCTCATTATCTTAACCACGGCTATTAATATTAATATGAATCTACCAGAAGATGATGGAATAATAATTATCATTTTGTATAAATGTTAATTCTGATATACCATTTCTTCCATGCATTAATTACTAATCAGGGTCGATTACTCGCCAACAATGATTACTTTTGTACTGTAAATGTTTAATATATAACTTAGTAAATAATAAATCTATTTATATTAATTTAGTAGGCATACACCGGGTTTATAGTGGCCCAGAAAACGTCGCATCGATTGTGTTCTCCAATTAAAGGAAATATTGGTCACAAACTTCAAGCAGTCAGATAAAAACAATATCGTACCAGTGACACTATTTCATGATGCTAGAATTAAGTTGTTTTATGTTGATTCGAAATTGAAACACCAAAGAGTGGTAGAATACACAGCAGCAAGTGATACAACAGCAATGTGAAATGACAACAAAGGCTCATGTTCAGAGGCTTGATCCAGGCACGACGGAAGCAATTGGTGATTGGAGGGGCCACTATCACAGCACCAATATAGGTGAGAGGTCCAGGGGCCGCCTAGACCCGGAAGTTCCAGCGGTTTTAGATAGCCGAAATCGTTTTGTAGGCGGTAATAAAACAAAAACTCTTCGCCTGTGTCAAGTCAATTTGTTTTACCGGTTTTGTTGTTTCTCACCACATTGTTTTTATTCGCCATCAAACAAATGATCGATGTTCGAAAGCATAAATAATTTAAATATACATGTATAATTTCAATGGAAATGTTCATCAAGCATTCACCATGTCACTAACACCGGTTTGTTGTACTTGTTCAGCACAGAGTTCAGGGTTTTGTTTTTTTTTGCTGAAAATATTGGTGGTGGGGGGGGAGGCATCCCCCCGTTCCGCCGTCCCTGTGACATGGAACAAAAGTTTACAAAAAAAAGACCAGAAAATTAGACTGAATTCAGACTCATTTCTTCCTTGGTAAATACAAGTATGGCACTAAACTTACGTTGAAACAGTGGAATCAGTCGATAGGCCTATACTTTTCACTTTGAAGCACATGTTATAATATATTTCTTTCGTGCTGGGATACGGATTGCTATATTGTCTGCCGCTCGTTTTCTTAATATTTATTTTTGTACTTCGAAAATTTCTGAAACTTCAGTATGTTCTGTGAACTAGGCAGAATATCTAAAAATCAGACACCGTTTTTTTTTTTAGTTGTTTTTTTTAGGCCCATGCTATCTGTATTTTCCTAATGTTAATCTTATGGCAGCCGTAGGCCTACCCAAGCTATACGAGCGGGAACGCATTGCTGTCTGTGACAATGATTTCAGTCTTTTTTTTTAGAGATTTTATGGAAATTGCAAGGAGATAATGGATATCCTGTGAGTACCGGTACTTGCCAATTATTTTAAATCAGAAAGTGCACGTTATCACGTTGATGTAGAGTGACCTTGACATGTGGACTGTACTATAGACCATGTGGTGTTCAAAGTTCATGCTCGCTGCAACAAACCTGCTTGTTTTGACGACGTTGGTCGAAAGTACTCTTTTCGGAAATTAAAGACACAGTCTATCATGGATGAAATCAGGTACAGTCAAGTACCCATTTCACTCGAAAATAACTGAATTTTTCGAATCTGTATCATTCGTTTCTCTGGAAGGGAATTTTATGGGTCCAAATTGCGCCAAGTTGCCGTTCAAAGTGTTTTTCACACAATTTTTGCCATCAAAAAACCGTTTATTTCGTTAATATTCTATCTACAAACTTCAATCAAACGGATGTCATGAATATGGGATATGTTGTTTATAAATTCAGTCATTATACATGTCTGTCATACAGAACAGCGACGGTGCCCAGCGATATTTTCAATCTATAAAATCTGTCGTGTTCAAACTTTCACTTGAATGCGCGCTGCAACAAACCTGCGTCACACGGTCGTTTTCGAAATGTGGTGCCAGTTTTCGATTGAAAAGCCGGCTCGGTTTTCCAGATGGATAAGCATAGTAAGTTACCTATTTTTCTTCGTACATTCTTCCGTGATTCACAGCTATTTGTGCAAATTTATACAACTCGATTTTATTGATTTACAGCGTAAAATCCAACGTTTTTGTGTGTTTTTTTCGAAAATTTCAGTCAAATGCGGATATTTTCTTTAAAATGCAGTTTAAAAATTTGCACATTCGGTTTCAGTCTATTTGGGACCTACTGATTCTGATTATAACAACATTTCATGTCTGCCTGTAAGTTCTGGCAGCCGGGTTTTATGATATATTTCATGTCCGATTTTGCGAAAATCACAAAAATCCATGTGCCATCGTGGCGAGCCCTGTTTTCGCCTCGACCTTCCGAGATTAAATCATCCATTTCAGGATCAATAACCCTTACATTTTCACTAAACTTCGCACATAAAAAAACGAATGAATAAGCTTTATATTGATATAATTATTGTGTGCTTTTTATATCACAAACACTGCAAACTTCGCCTTTGTATTGCACTGACTGTGAAATGCCGTCGTTCGCGGCATGTCCCCTGCTTAAGTCACGTGATGTAAACACCCTATCAAAGGACATCCCTGTCTTATCAGCCGCCTGGCTCATCTCGCTTTGTGCACTGACCTTCCATACTGTCGGACCCTCCCTTTGTTTGAAATAATTTCCAAGATATCAAGTTCAATCAAAAAATTATGGATCATATCATATGGCATATCTAATAGTGTTATATATCAGATATGACTGTTCTATCAGAACTGAATATCTTGAAAATGGTAATAAACTGGACATTCTTGGTAATGTATATTACTGAATTTGAAAAAAAAAATCCATCAAAAGTTACATATTGTGTACCAAACATTAACAGTTCAACGATGTTTGAAAAAGAAGTTTTTCTTGTGTATACACCAAATTGGCATTACTCTTACATCAAGACAACCTAACTCAATCAGTTTTAGCTTTAACTGTAATCAGTTTTAGCTTGCTGTGATTTGTTAATTTCAAGATGTTGAAACTTTTTGGAGGGTGAAAAAAAAAATCACAACAAACCAAGTCCAAAATGATGATAACTGAGGGCGATCTTTTTACCACAAGGAAACAAATACATGTCATTCTAATGAGACTGCTGAGTGAAATATGATGAATAGCCATAAAGAAATATGCGAACATCCACTGACTCACATGGTATCTAGCAGCTTGAGGTTTCCTTCCAGATACGGACCGGCTGATGACTTCGCCTCGAAATCCACATCGCCCATATTTCGGGCAGACGTCAGACTGGCGGTAGACGCTGGCGGAGTTATCAGAAACATGATGGAGAAATTGGCAAACTATAATTTTATCGCCTTATCATTCAAGTGGTTGATTATTATCCGGAATAATCTGAACTGGCACTTCAAGAGTACGCGCTCAAATCAAAACGACCGCACTTGTTGCCTTGACTTTTGCGTAAACTATGCCAGACGCATTTTGTGGTCAGGTCAAGCAGATTTACTTCGCTCGGATTGGTTAATTTAATATTCTCCAGTCATGCGGTGTTGCAAAATAGTTACTTGTGATTTGAAATATCACTGCGTATAAAGTACGGCTAGGATTTAGAGAGCCTCTATTCAGGTATTCCGGAATCCGATATTACGGACATCAAGATAAATACTGACAAACAAGTCATCAGGGAATATACATCCTCACTCCGTTGTAGAGGGATATATCTCACAGTCACATTGTAATTTGAATTGATTTTTTTTAATTGAATTTTTATTGTACAAACACTCAGATGGGCAGGTACAATCTTAAACAACAGAACAAATGTAATACACAATCACAAAAATACAGTGACAATATTACAGGTCCGTTACGGCATGATGCAGGGATCCTACCAAAGTAATAATATTGTTATTATTAATCAGATTAATAATTAATTATTTGATGTCCAGGTGTCCCATCATACTGGTGTGCAAATAACCATGTAACCATTTAAATGTTAATATTGATAGCTGATGTAAGAGAATTTCTGAAAGTATTATCCGAGCATTCTTCGACTGTCAGAGTTGGTAACATCATAAACTGTCGGTGTATGAGTACCCCCGGTATGTATATGACAGAAGGGTATCGGGTCTGGATGTCGATAGCCGTATCGTTTAGACAGACCACGAAGTGTTTACTATCCAGTGAGTTCGATGTTTATTTCTCGTACACTAATTCAGATTGTCAGCTTCTGTAGAGGTTTTAATGGGAAATTTCGACTGGCGAACTCGCGAGGAATAAACGTGCTTCTGATTGGCCGAAGCTTCGTGCTGGTAATCACAGGAGCTCGTTATTAATTGGTTAATTATGTTACGACGGTAACGCGCTCCTGTGCTGCAATGCAGGACTGTCTGGCCGGGACAATATGTTTACGAGGATGGAAGACGTAAAATGACCAACAAGAGAAAAACTACCTTTAATGTATATTATTCCTTTTCACAGTCCAAAAAGTTACAGTGGTGCGGTAACTAAATTATTTGCATATGCTAAATTGAAGAAGTCAAATAGTGGATACGCGCGTACAATAAAACCTTGCCTGAGCGTCCTTTAACCCTTTAGTCACGACAACTAACAGACTGTCTGGTTGGACAAATTATCTGTCAGCATCTTACCGAACTAAGGGAATATCGCATTTCATTGAATTACGTATGATCGTACCATGCGTTCGAAGGATGTCTGTCAGAAGTGGCTGGAAGGTTAGCGTAAGGGACTCTTACTCTGTGCGGTTGGTTTTCCCGCCAAGTCTACCACCTCAAACTCTTCTGCCCGTATTAATTTTGCTGTCGAGTTTTACGTGCACGAGTTTGATACGATTATTCCAATAAATGCAGCTTTGCTCAAATAATTCGAAGTTAGTAGTATATAAAGTGGAAATCTATTATCATGCAGGGAATGGGTGGAGGTGGTAATGTGGAAGTGGTGGTGGGCTATGACCTTTGACATTGTATCACCGAGATCATTTCCGATCACGTGACTTCCGGGTCGTGAATAATCCGTAAAGATCGACTTTAGACCCACAACATGAAAGACTAGGATATGATCTGGTGGAGTAAATAGTAGGGTGTTGGAGTTCTATCGATCGGGCTTAGAGTACGACTGAAAATATCTTAGGTTCGTAGCGTGATGTCATCGGGCACAAGCGCACTCGCTACGACGCCTGTTGTGGGAATTTTTAGCAAGATGTTGACCATACATGGTCCAAATGTGTTCCAAGTGAAGCTCTCGTTATATAGAATAATACTGGTGTGGTGAATTGGACCATGCAATGTATCCAGAGTAGAATTTATGCGACGGTGACGTCACCTGTGACGTAGTCAGTTATAGAGAAACCAAATTTTCGGATGCGGCGCAGTAGGGACTATAGGAGCCAACCTACACTCCTATACACTAGCCCATATAGGCTACTAGTGGCATGTGGACCTTGGAGATGCATGTGGAAAGCACCCACAGAAGAAGTCACTTGTAGTGGAGAAAGCGCAGATTGGGGTTGTATGACAGCGGGTGTAAACCGGCGTGACATGAGTGTGCGTTGAGTGAACTTGGGCTTAAGCATGGTGGTTGACCTTTGAATTTGAGCGTATTCAGAAACAGAACAGGTCACATGACTATGAGATCATCAGTAGCAGAGAAAGCACAAAGATTGGATGCGTATACTCTGGACAAGGTGCATACTTACACCCTTATACACCAGCCCATTGGAGTGACTAGTGGCATGATTCTATTGAAGCTCTCGTTGGGTACACTATACCGGCCGTTGTGTCCGGTGATCCCATAAGCGCGCATGAATACACTCATTAAGAAAGTACAAACGTCCATCGTTTCATTATATAAGCTGAAGTGGACAAGAGATGTAGGATTTAAAACTAACATGGTAGGTGATATGTCTAATAGGACGCAGTTCCATGTTGTCAATAACTTCAAATTAAGAACTTATCAATTGTATAAAGGATGTTTTAAAGCTGAACCCTATTTACCATTAAGGATCGAAGGTTAAGGAGCTCTGTATGTAAATTTAGGCTTAGTGCCCACCAATTGAACATAGAAAAGGGCAGATATAAAAACATTCCTGTAGAGAAACGGCTTTGTGAATTGTGCAATATGAACAGCATCGAAGATGAAATACACTTTCTACTCGAGTGCCCTAAGTACAAACTGGCCTGGGATGACCTAATTTCTATTGTCAACAAGGTCTGTTCCTCCTTTTTAAATTTATCATTACGTAATCAGTTTATCTGGATATTAAGTTGTGAAGACTTTTCTGTCTGTAAAGCTCTGGGTTCATATCTATGTTGTTCTTTTGAAACGCGAGAGGCTAATATCTAGCTGTGTCCAGTACATATAAAACATTGTCAGCCTTCATGTTCTAATATTGAGGTACCGTACATAATAAATAGTTATTTATACTGGTGTGATTGTGTAACTTCTCTCACAATGTCAATCAATTCCAATGAACTCTAAATGATTCCCTATGTGATTTCTCTGTGATTGTTTGCTCCAAATGGGGCGCATTAATTTGCAATAAATATTCTGATTCTGATTCTGATCACTTACATGCTCACTTACCAAAGTAGAAGGAGGAGCGAAGATGAGTGAGGAGAAGGGAGTGTGGTGATCATGCTGACATTGAACTGTGACGTCACTGTGGGCATGCACAATCGTTACGGAGGCCTAATGCGACAGTTTTTTTTATTTCAAAATAAATTGCCATCTGTCAAATTTTACTATCAGAATTTCACGATCGTATCACAGAGAGTCCGTGACCAATTTTTCGATTAGGTTCCGAGTTAGGTTATTTAGTCAACCCTTCGATAGAACATGGCTGCGCCCATGCAAAAGCATGAAGATGAATGTCAGAACACAGAAATATTTAGAATTACTTAGAAAAATTGTACCTGTGGATGAAAAGTTATTCAGATTGATTAATTGATCATTTGAACATGTCTTCATCCATTGTCACCCGAGCTGTCCCTCTGTCTTCGTCAAATTCTAGAAGAGTGGTGGTGACTGGAATGGGATTGGTGTGTTGTTTGGGAGTTGGTGTTCAACATGTGTGGCAAAGGTTGTCTGCCGGTGATTGCGGTATCACCAGCATAAATTGGAAAGGTGACCGACAATCTGATCATCCACTACAGCGGGCCTATCTTAAATATCACTTGAATAACCTGATAATATACGTACATGAAGAGTTTAAGCTATGCTTTTGTACGACTAGCATAAAACCTTAATCATGATAATCAAAGAGCTATGTTGGTTGGATTTCTTCTCACGACTCTGATGCCATGTGATCTCCCAATGGTCTGTTTCCGACGTTGTTTATCTACCTCGTTGAACGAGGTAGATAAACAACGTCGGAAACAGACCAGAAAATTACATTCACTCGCCCCAAATCCCCACTATCAACTGCAGTAGACAACAAAATGAAGTGAGAGCCGAGAAGGCGACTGCCATGTCGATCTTCTTCTCCCATCAAACGTGCTGACTTCATAAGAGCCTTTTTTTTTAAAGCGATCCGTTCAATTTTGCCCATGGGACTAAATATAGAATTTCGAGCAGGCCAACACGTGTGCAATATTTAACGCTCACAAACCACGAGACAGTGCCACACACTGTTCAAGCCCACTTGGTCCCAAGGGCAGTCACCTTCTCGGCTCTCACTTCATTTGTTGTCTGCCACAGTTGAAGTGCAAGTAAGTGTTTGTGACTAAGAATATTGGTGGCATTCTAACCCGCAGATACCATATGTTACGATAGTGGGGATTTGGGGCGAGTGAATGTAATTTTCTGGTGTGTTTCCGATGTTGTTTATCTACCTCGTTGACACGTGGGAGATCACACGGCATGACTCTGATAACAGATCAGGGTCTTGGTACTTGACTAGGGGCAATGGTACCTGACATCCACAACATGCGGGTCAACTCAAACGTCACTTGTAAGCTGCAATGCCTGTGTGTACCACAACATCAAGAACCAATGCAGGCCAACGCGGAGCCGGGAGGGCCAGTGTGGGCCTGTCCCCACTCCCATCCCACAATATGAAAAAGTGGGACCCCGTGGACCACTTTGAGCCCCCAATAATTGTGACTGAAGTGCCTTGAAATGAGTCGAGAATAGAGAATAGAAGTCGATTAGCAACGAAGTGTCTGAAATCCTAAAAAATTTCGGGAGAATATCCCCAACTCCCCTCTTCCTTCACAGTCCCAAATTCATGCTAATTGCCAACTTCTTCCCAGTGTTTGTTCTATCTGAGTGGTTGGTTGGTTGTTTGAAGTTTAATGTCACACCTAACCTTAATGGTCACATGGCGACGATGACCCAAACAAACATACCCTAGCAAAACCCTAACCCTAACAAAAACCTAACCAAAACTACAAAAAAAATTGAAAATTAGGCTCTACAGACACTGGTGATCATTTAGTGTTAACTCCAGAACACTCTTTGTGAATTATCAGTTTCATTTGATATCCGCCTCTCTTTTTTGATAAAAATGTCAATTAGTGCCGGAAATCACCATGTTTGGCACTCACAACTTCCTTATCGATGAAGTGACCTTTTCTTGCAAAGGTGTTAGAAGTTGACTTTGACTCAAACTAACAAGGAGATGGTTCATCTGGACACCAATATTTGAAGATTTTTTTTTTCTCTGCCTGTTTGGAACAGTTAGAAAGGCGGAAATTGTGAAAAAATTTCACCATAAAATCCAGTCATTTGTTTTTGAGGAGTGTGATCACACCACACTCCTAACCACACTCGGTCATGGCGAGTGGAAACAGCACTCCTTACAACAACTTCTTCACCTACTAGAACCCTTCAGGAGTAATGATTTACACTCCTAGAATCATATTATGGGAGTGATTTAAAGCACTCCAACTGTTTTAAAAAATGAGAGACTCAAAATCTTCTCTGAAAAAAACACAAAAGTGTGTAAAATGAATTTCCTGGGGGAGGACCCCCCGCTTCCACCCCTGATTTGACCCATCCCCCCGCCAATGTTGAATTGATTCCGGGCTAAAATCGACATCGGAAGTCAAAGCAAAACAGCAGGCTTGGGATACCGAAATGCTATTCAAAACAAGCGCTGGAGATAAAATGTACGAGATTGTGAAATAGAGGCAATGACTCAAGAACTCGTTCGAATCACCAAAAATGTCCAGGTAAACACTCGGCGAGGCTTTAGGATTTACCTGGACTTGTGAAGAGGAGTTAGTTCTGATCCCCAATGGGCATCAAGATGCCTTCTCTAACTTTTTGTCCTTTAGGCTACACACAGTGACACCAATATTGTCCTGATAAATTTTCATTACACTTTGACCAAATCTGTTGCAGTAGGGGCAAATAAACAAAGGAAGACGGTTAGTAAAATTATAGTAGGAGGTGCGTCGTAGTACCGAATATGGCTGGTTTGATATCCTGACAGGTGTGAACAGAAAGCCCTCTCAACAGGTTGGTGACAAACCTCAGTGGGGCTATATTGCTCCATTGAGCTAAAAGTTAGAAGTAAAAAAGGATCTTCTAACCCCAAATTGATAACAAATAATGGGTTCTTCGCATTATTTTTAGGAAAGTTCACTTTTCCGACTGAAATTGAGTTTTTAGATAAAACTTTAGGGCCACTTATCAGGCTGTTAATCCCCGAATCAGTAGGACAATAGATGCCACTGTCGGTTGAAATAAACATCTTGCTGGAAAAAAAAAGAAGTTTTCTTCATAGTGCTGAAATGATATCGGAAACTGTTCTCAGGAAATCAAGTTTTAAGTTCAACACAATCTTGGATGTCTCAATTCACTTTGTTCATCCTACTTGGCTCGTCAAGATGGATTCGAGGACAGAATGAGATCATATGTGATAAGAGTTCGATGCATATGCTCTAGACACATACACCCAAGTTATTAATATGAGGAATTCTATTTATTCAGGCTATGATAAGATTCCAAGCAAAGTGGCGGGATTGGTACCCAGGGGAGATAATCCAGGCCAGCTCTTTCTGGATGGCATTGTAACCCCAGCAGAACAGAGGAATATGTCAACGGGAGCAGCTTTTGTTCTTGTTGCCGCTGAGGAAGCTCTGACGCAGGCAAAATGGAAACCATCTACTATGGAAGCGAAGCAGCGAACAGGTATATATGAAGGAAGATTCATTTAGATTTGTTCTAATATGTCTAAGGTTTACAAGACAGATTAGCATGGGACAAAGTAATACTACCTTGCCAAGACAAACTAAAATTGGCACAAGCAAGTCTTTGTTGCTCCTTCACCTGCCTGTGGGCAACCCTATTTTTCCTCAGTTGCATAATGCCAATTTACAACATTTCAGAAGGGACAAGTTGAAACCGCTATAACGGGCAAGCCCATTTCAAGAAAGCACTTGCTCGAAGGACAAGCTAAAAATAGTAATTATTTCGACCACTGCTTTGTGCCATGTCGTGTGCAGACTGTGAATTACTGTTCTTTAGGCTCGCAAAAAAACCCCTGACTGTTTATCATCCGGTGTGCATCAGATATTTAAGGATGATGAACAATCAATATTTTCAGTGGGTCTTACTGAACTACAGTTTGGATATGGTTCACATAATACTTGGTGGTATTATCGGCACAGTTTGAAGATGCTCATGTGCTCTTCCCTTTAAAGGGAACGTAAACTCTGGTGAAACTTGCATGGCCAGTTAAAGCTTTTTCCTCATAGAATCCAAATCGTTTATCAGATATTTTTTTACAATTTTTTCAAAGCAGTACTAAACGTCTTAACTTCGTTACACTGGACGAACATAGAGGCCTCCATGTTCGAAGAATCGTGACGTCAGTGGACACTAGTTCTTCTGCCTCTGGAGGTAAAAACGCATCAATTTGCAGAGGTGCAGTATTCGAGACCGTAGCTTACAAACATGAATGAGGATGACAGTGCGACGTGTCGGGATTACCTGGTACATTGTGACAGCCAAATGCAGAGCAGCCCGGCATCGTAGAATATCTGTTAGAATCAGGCTGTATTCTACATCAAAGCTAATCGATAACATTGCCTCTGTTAGTCAGGGAACGGATGAGTGCATGAAAACGACCATATTCGGCCATGTTATCTCGACACAGAGAATGTCCGATGTCGTAGGAGATTATCGGCACAACTGAATTTTACGCTTTCCCATTGGATAAAAATCCTGCCCAAAACAAACATGGCAGCGCCCCCAAGAAATTCCAAATCACGGTATTTTCTATGTTTGCGTCTGTCTCATTCATTGGAAAAAAATGAGAAAAAATATTTGTCACGATTTTTTAAATCTATCGGGATTGTTGTATAATTCCCACGGTGTTTTACCGCAGAGTTTACGTTCCCTTTAATGGAGGATTAATCCTTACAGAGTTATTGCCCTTTACAGTTCGAAATACTGTAGATTAAATGATATCTAGTCAACGCAACTCATACACTTTTGACATGGTTCACATACTACTTGGTGGATATTATCAGCAGTCTGGAGATCCTTACAGAGTTATTGCCCTTACAGTTCAAAATACTGTGCACAGATTAAATGATATCATCTTGTCAACGCAACTCCTACACTTTCAACACGGTTCACATAATACTTGGTGGATATTATCGGCACCATCTGGAGATTCGCATGTGCTCCTCAGGTTGACAGAGGATTTTTCCTTACTGAGTTATTGCTCTTCACAGATCAAAATACTGTAGATTAAATTAAGTCAACACAGCAACTCCTACACTTTTTAATGTGGCTCCCATGATACTTGGTGTATATTATCAGCACAGTCTGGAGACGCGCACTTCCTGTGATGTGATGTGCAAGTATCACATTGCACATCACTGATTTCCTATGCACAGAAATGCAGCTGGTCTCCGTCTTCCCAGTTCACGGACACTGGGGTCGGGGGGATACACTGATTTCCTATGCGCAGAAATGCAGCTGGTCTCCGTCTTCCCAGTTCACGGACACTGGGGTCGGGGGGATACACTGATTTCCTATGCGCAGAAATGCAGCTTGTCTCCGTCTTCCCAGTTCACGGACACTGGGGTCGGGGGGATACACTGATTTCCTATGCACAGAAATGCAGCTGGTCTCCGTCTTCCCAGTTCACGGACACTGGGGTCCGGGGGATACACTGATTTCCTATGCACAGAAATGCAGCTGGTCTCCGTCTTCCCAGTTCACGGACACTGGGGTCGGGGGGATACACTGATTTCCTATGCACAGAAATGCAGCTGGTCTCCGTCTTCCCAGTTCACGGACACTGGCGTCGGGGGGATGCACTGATTTCCTATGCACAGAAATGCAGCTGGTCTCCGTCTTCCCAGTTCACGGACACTGGGGTCGGTGGAATGCACTGATTTCCTATGCACAGAAATGCAGCTGGTCTTCGTCTTCCCAGTTCACGGACACTGGGGTCGGGGGGATACACTGATTTCCTATGCACAGAAATGCAGCTGGTCTCCGTCTTCCCAGTTCACGGACGCTGGGGTCGGGGGGATACACTGATTTCCTATGCACAGAAATGCAGCTGGTCTTCGTCTTCCCAGTTCAGGGGCACTGGGGTCGGGGGGGATACACTGATTTCCTATGCACAGAAATGCAGCTGGTCTCCGTCTTCCCAGTTCACGGACACTGGGGTCGGGGGGATACACTGATTTCCTATGCACAGAAATGCAGCTGGTCTCCGTCTTCCCAGTTCACGGACACTGGGGTCGGGGGGATACACTGATTTCCTATGCACAGAAATGCAGCTGGTCTCCGTCTTCCCAGTTCACGGACACTGGGGTCAGGGGATACACCATCTTCTGATAGCTCTCAATATTTTTGCAAATGTTTTCTAGCAAAGTCAACCTTGAATTTGTCTGAAATGTGATGTCAGGTGTCAGGAAAGTCTGTGGAAAAAGTGTGGGCAAATTAGGCCATCCATAATAATGTCTGTGTTTGGGGTACCCCTCAATCTCAGTAAACTCAGATATAATATCACGGAATATTATATCTGAATTCAGCCCTATATAAATCCCGTGCGAGTTGAAACTACTATTGTTAGCCAATCAGATGGATAGCTGGTTGTAACTATTTCAAAATCACGCCCACAGTAATTACACACGGTAGCTCGTGGTCTAATATATAAACATTATCCCAAAACAGTTTCCAAATAAGGCATCATTTCCCGGCAGGGTCCGTAAACATCAAAGAGTTTACTCCCGCCGAAAAGTCTGGCTTTGTTAGGGGTAGAAAATATCAAAAGATTGTGCCGTGCGAAGATGTTAATCTCCTTGAAGTAAACGTCAATCATTGTCAGAGCGAAAAGGTTGAAATGGTCGTGATTGGCCGATTATGGGATCTCGTAGAATATCAGTGAACATTTTGCACGAAGTTTTCATAGCGTTACGTCTAGATGGTATTCCCCTGATTTACCATCTTGGTTTACCTAGATTTCTACAATTCCATCCAATCTGGTCCAAATGTTGAAAAAATGTGGCACCGATGAATGTTGAATGTTTGTTCTACTCGGTGAAGTTAACGAATTCACGAAAATGTTGAAATTCAACGAAAATAAACTCTTGAAATTAGAGGCCATTTAATGGATAGGCAAGCATTCAAATCGGAATAACTCCATTCCTATCAGTTTCACAGCCAATACATTTGGATATTTCAAACCCTTCAATAAGCTTTCCAGTAACATACAGGAATGTTAATCATGTTGATTAAGACGACAAATACCAGTGGATGTGTGAAACTCTGCTCAGGTGGGTCACAATCCCTAATAAACTGACTCAATGTGTAATCGCGTTATATTACAACAGTCCAAGTTCTATTCCTTCATATATCTACCACATAGAAAGACAGTATACATGCATTACATTATTGAATTGCTGTTCTTATATTTGGAGCTATTTGTTTAATTTGATGGCAGATACTTACTTGTTCTAACCGCAATGCAGAAGGGAAAAATGTGTCGCCTTCTGTAACAATGAAATATGTCACAGGAGCCTCTATGACCGGCGCTAGAAGCTCCACTGTACAGTCTCGTCCAGACCATGGTAAAGCACAGAGACAACCACCAAAGGCACATTGTCCATGAGGGGGGTCCAATTCTGTACCACAGGCACTCGAGGGACATTCGGCATAAAAGGTGAAAGGTATCTGCGAAAATTCAACCATCTGAGTTTGTAAGACTGCAAATTTATCCCATTTTGTAAATGGAACACCCTCAGTCCATTCGATATTGCATCTCTTTTCATGTGGTTTTGTTTTGTTGACAAAATGGTTAGTCCATAAACATACCGGACTGTATTCAACGGGACTGTGTGCTCGGGTGAGAACTGTTCAAGAAGGCAAAGTACGTGCATGCATTACTTTACATGACGCAATGTCACACGCGAAGACCGAAGGCCGACCGATACACTGTATGCATTGTCTTATGATTCTTACAAGGCATATGGACCTGGGTTCGTGTCTTTGATAATAAACCGCTGCTTGCTCTTGCAACATGACCACCTAAATGTATATAATATAAGGATATAAGAAAGGGCAATAGATATAATTCACCTTGTTCGAAGTGAAGCTTGTCATTCCATCAGGTGAAATCTCTAGCAACACAGTCCCCGTCTCCTGTTGCGGTGAAACACATACGGTATGTTCCGGTGACAACCAACGCCCCTCCACCACAGTAGAACCAAATCGACAGAAATAAGCGCTATTTGCCGAACCCGGGAAGTTATGACCCCTAACATGGACTTCAGTCCCTCCCGTGTCGACACCACCTTCAGGGAATATCCGTAGAACAGTGGTCAGAGGAAGACAATTTGGCCCATAGAATGTATCTGCGCACAGTTCGCACAGATCTCCAGACCAGTTGTTCGGGCAATCACAGGTCCCTAAAATGCCAATACAACATATGGTTCTATACAGGAGCATGGTGATTCCGAAAATATTAGCGAAAAACATCTTGTGGGTCAATATTTCGACATATATTTATTCATGTCATCGTTAGGACACCATTCCTGACGATGATATGAAAAAATCCACAAAATGCTTTTCACAAATACTTTCGGAGTATTCCTCATTCTGTATTATGCCAAGTTAATAAGAGGGTATGAGGGTCGGTGTGTTGGTCCATCAGTCATAAAGATAACAAGAAACAAAATGCCTGTTATTGAATGGATTGGTGCTATGTATCAACTACTAATGACACAATTGTCGCGATTACGACAGACTGCGTTGTGACAATTGAAGGCGAATCTGTCACTCCAAAAATTACAGTAAACATGTTGGAGCTTATTGTGAGACTGGAAACCAGTAATTATGTGCGGCAAAAAATATATCACACAAGATGTATGACTTTATCTCTGATATACATGTACTTGCAATAGTAACCATTAATGACACAATGGACGTAATTGCGTTACTAGTGCAGAGTCGCTAGCTAATGTCGCAATTGCGACAATAGCAATTGACTTTGCATGCAGTCGCCTCCGCAGAGCTGCATTGACGCAATAACGACATTAGCTGGCGACGTGACAACTGTTAACGACACAATTGTTACCCCTCAGCCCATAGGGTTGTGGGGTCTTGTCGTTGACATGTACGTCCGTCCGTCCGTCCGTCCGTCCGTCAACATGTCTTGTCCGCTGAACATCTGCAGATCTATGAAGTCGTGCCTGACCAAACTTTGGTGAGAGCTTCCTGAATGTTGACTGATGAAATGATTAGATTTTCAGATGGCTATGATGATTTCATGATGTTTAATTATTTTCTTTTTATTATTTATTGATGGCTTAGCTTTTGCAATGTTAACTATGCCCATCGGGAACCCTTGGTTGCATGTTTCATTGTGACTTTTGAAGGTTCCCTGATACAAGAAAGCCTGGTCAAGATTATCATTGGATGGACCACCCCAATTCCCATTTATCTGGGAGCTTACATGATGCTACACTTGTTCAACCTATGCACTACCCTCGGGATGATTTCCCAACCCCTGGGACACTAAATGTTATTGGACTTTTTCCTATCCACAGCTTCATGTGATATGTATGAGATGCAGTGTATATTGTTATTTCACACACACATGCGGAATCACCTAAAATTTATTCCTTTATAGTAATAACTAACAGGCTGGTGACATTATTTAATTTCAAAAGCACAAGAGGAAATAATCGGAGGTGGGTTCTCGTAGTATCGAACCCCTGTTAGGTTCGAATTTCGCGTCGCCTTAAAGCCATTTTTAGCCTGACTCCGAGCAATTTTGAATCAGTTTGCATACCTGGAGCTTATGCCCCCCGCCATAATGATAATGGTGGGTTTGTGTCAATCATTGTGTTTCTATGCCATTAACTTGTTATCACACTTGTGCAATGCATAAATTGCCACTGATAAAGCTACACTTTCCTGCATGCTGTAATCCCAGCACACCACTCACGTGAAAACAAAGTCTGTTATATACGGTACAGAAATCAAACAAACTGTATCCGCAAGGCTTTATCCAGGGATTTTTTGCAGGTTCTGATCAAAAACTCCCAGTTCCTTTTCGTAATTCATTTTTGATGGTCCAATTTTTTTAGTGAATTTCGGTGCAAAGAGCCCGTGATCAATCACAAAACAAAGATTTATTAACATGAAATTCAATACCCAGCTATGGAATCGGATTGATATTGAGGCTTCCAGAAGCATTTTCTGGGAGTATTTTCTTCGGAAATCTTTTCAAATTGAACAACAACACTTTCGCTTTTTGTTTCATTTGAATTTTGGGCGCCCATACGTTTTCCGGAACTAAATTGGCTATAGATGCAACCCTGGTCCTACTTGACTAATAAAAACAGGCACCTTTTAGATGCTTGCCTGCAATTCATGTAGCAATTGCGACAGTTGTGGCATTAGTAGTTGCTACAAAGCTATAACATAGCTCCATAAAAATGAAACAACTGAGTGGAACATATAGCAAACCGCTGTGGCACATCTATGCCCTTGTAAAATAATATAATGATATGTTCATCTACGTAACTGTATTTAATATTTTCTGGGAACGAAATACCTTTTTTATATCGCAATAATCAGTACATCTAGACCTAGTAGGGCTCTCCCCGCTAAAGGAGCCAGCTAGCCCTAGCGTTACAGCACGGCAGACGAATCGACCAACCTAATGTCGTCAGACATACCTTAGATACTTGGGAAGGATCACGGTTAGCTAAATAATACATAGCCCTCACGAGAATGAGGGCTATAGGTCGGCTCCAGTCACCTCCAGCGAGGGTTTTAAATAATTTCATTACGAACCACCCACCTCTGAAACTGCCGTACATCTAATCTCTATCCCCTCCTGCGCACTATTTTAAAATCTTGCGCACTATTGTGAAATAGTAACGAATATGTCATGATATCGCCGTCTGAATTTTCCAGTCGACAACTTTCACTTTATACGCGCCATGTTCAATTGCAAACGGTCACATATACCGTGACGTCACCAACATGGCGCGTAAGAGTTGAAGTTTTCGACTGGAAAATTCAGACGGCGATATATGCGTCACTATTTCACAATAGTGTGCAAGATTTTAAAATAGTGCGCAGGAGAGGATAGAGATTAGATGTACGACAGTTTCAGAGGTGGGTGATTCGTAATAAAATTATCTAAAACCCTCGCTGGAGGTGACTGGGGCCGACCTATAGCCCTCATACTCGTAAGGGTTATATATTATTTAGCTAGATGACGGTATGCTTACAGCCACGATCATCTCAAGGTACTCCTTTCGGGGGTCTTTTCTCTCGCGCCTGTCCCATTCACAGGATTTGTAGTTGGTCGGGTAATAATTATGATATTAATATTTATATATACTCTCCTCCTACTCCCTCCTACTCTATTATATTAGAGTAGGATGAGAGTATATATAAATATTAATATCATAATTAATAACCGACCAACTACAAATCTCTGTATCCTATTGGTTTTCTTCCGGCTTCAATCAACTCGTTGATCGCACGCGCATGCGTCAAATGGTGACATCATCACGGTCACAGTTTTTAGCCAAACAGGTCTCTCTACAAGTGCAAACGATCGGTAGATATAGTTTTATTACAGGTAGAGATCGTTTGCACTTATAGAGACCTGTTTGACTAAATATCGTGACCGTGCATGATGATGTCACTATTTGACGCATGCGCGTGCGACCAACTTTCGAAAGTTGAAACTGAGTCGAGAAGAAATTTAATGGGACAGGTGCGAGAGAAAACACCCCCGAAAGGAGTATCTTGAGATGATCGTGGCTGTAAGCATACCGTAATCCTTCTCAAGTATTTAAGGTATTACAACACATATAAGGGAAGTCGGTAGTCTGAATGCATTAGGTTGGTTGATTCATCTGCCGTGCTGTATTGTGCGCTGCATTTTCTGGTCAAACGTGTCCCCCTAAATGATATAACGCTAGGGCTCTCCTCCTTTAGCGGGGAGAGCCCTACTTGGTCTAACGGAGATCATGTTATTATACGATGATTTGGATATTTCATACACGTATGATTGTGTTATCTAAAATAGCAGTTATAATTTCATGTGCTTACCGTCGTTCAGATTACAACTTCCATGGACACAATATGGGCATGACTGGCAGTTTCTCCCCCAACGCTCTGGTCCGCACTCTGAGCAAGACGTTCCGGCATAGCCGGTGAAGCACACGCATTCGTCGGGTCTAATACAGACTCCGTGTTTCGAGCAGTCGTTCACATTGAAGCACGTTACGAGCTCACAGCGCCTACCAGTATAGCCACTGTAGCAGTCGCATGAATTTAGACCTACACATAGACCGTTGTTGAAGCAATTGCTCACGGCCGAGCAGTCATAGTCTGAACATTCGAGTCCAGCCCAGCCTGAGAAACATCTGCAACCATTCGGACGGACGCACTCGCCCCTATCGCTGCAGTTATTCACTTGTGAACAGTTGAAGCCTTGAGCTCCATCTAGTGGTTCTATATCTAGTAGCAGCAGTGAAGGATCTCGAATGCGATCGAAAACTCGTTCTCTGGCCTGTTGCAGATTCCCGTTTCCCCACCAGTTGTTCTCTGCATTCACTACACCGTCTCCTTGTTTTACGACCCTTAGTTCGTAAGTTGACTCTGGGTTATCCAGAATATTGTAGGTCAGGTTGTACACGTCAGAATCAAGCAGAATGGATGCTTCCGATGAATCACATCCTAATATTTGATTATATTGGAAATTCCCTCTCATAATCTCTTGAGGCAAGCCCAACTGGACGACACATTTTCCAGTTATTCTTTCAAACTTATTTGACAAGATGTTAACTTTCTCCCCTCGGTCCTGTACAACGCCTGTCCATATTTCTGTAATAATACTCAGCAGACATTCCACACCCGTATCGCTGTCCACAAACTGGTTATCTAGTACGTTCAATAAATTATCCATTTTAACAGTGAAAGAATTCGGCCCAGTGTTGGAGAGGAAGTTTCGGGCTACTGATATCATTTTCCTCTGCACTGTATTGCCCCAAATCGATGATTCAGAACTGATGAATAACGATCCAATAGTGTTGTTGATGAACTTATTATCTTCTACTTCAATAAGTGGCATAAGCTGGTAATTCCGAGTACGAATAGAAACCCCATACTGGAAACGATGGTTTGTAATTTCAGAGTCCTCTATCTTAAAATGTTGTCTTTGGTCCCTGTTTTCAAAACTGATCACGACGCCATACCCAGAACTTCCGTCCACTTTAACATGTGACAAAGCGAAGAGACCAAATGCGAAGAAACCAAATGCCGATTCAATGTGAATTCCATCTCCATCGCTACCCGTGACAGAAATGTTTTTCACAGAAACATCCAAACTTTCTGTTATATATATACCATGATTTCCACACGAGAGAAGTCGGGTGCCATTGAAGTCGTAGGCTATATTTCGTACTGACTGTATAGTTATTCCATTCCCTACCGTACTGGATATTAAACAGTCCGACAAAATCACCGAAGGAGATTTCATATAAACGCCTTCTTTCGAGCCATGTATGTCAGTGTTCTTTATGCTCACGACTCTTCCCTTGGCTGCGTCAACAAATGCGCCTGTCTCGTCAGTGTCTTTGGTCGACCCTATATACAATTTCATATTTGTATTAAATCTACAAAGACGGTATACGTGAAAAGTTAAAAGATTAATGAATAATGGTCATTGATTAGGATTTAATGTAGGGAACATCAAAATGTCTTGCTGGCCCAGTTCAAAGCTGTCGACCGATTCTCTGTTGTAGGAAACTACCTTGTCTTTTTTTGTTCTTTTTTCATACCGGTACACATTTTGAATTGTTGCTTCTCATCATACGAAAAGGTCTTTCGATTATTGACACGGACATTCATTTATGGACTACGGCTGAATACTGAATGTCGGATCTGACGCTTTTTATATATTTGTTCCTCAAATCCCTAATCGAGCTTGGAGGAGTGTGAACCCTTTATCGATTAGACACGCATATTTAACCATAGACAACAGTTTTCATGCAAAATAAGTCATGATTCCCGATTGCCTTGTCAGATAGTATTATATATTCTGAGCAGCGAAAAAACAAAACGTTATGTGCACTTCAATAGAAATGGAGATTAAGGAAGACATCCCGAAAGAGCACAAGAAAATCATGTATTGTTAATAGCATCAGCCAATTCCGCTGGTAGCGGTTGTATTACCTCAGACCTTATCGTGTTTAAACATTGTACCCCCAACATTGTCCCCAAATTATCGTACTAAATTATGGGATTTATGGTCAGGACTATTGCCAAAATCAGCACATCAAGTTATTTTTCAAGGTTTACCTTGTGATGAATTCTACACAAAGTGTGACAAAAAGTAAATTTCATGCTAGTGTACAAAATATAATGGTGGTGAGAAAGTCTTATGATCTCACAGGTTAATATTCTGACTACATATCTAAAAATAATATCTCTGATGATTTGTATGTCAGCCACGCTTTTGGGGTGTATGATAATACATCTGAATTTTTTTTTTCATTCAGTGAATATTGTCTGGGGAAAAGATGAATCGTACAAGACACAATACAAGGTATAACGTTTTTTTTTCTTTACTTAAGCTAATCTCTTTACCTTGTGACATCTCTTCTTTATCTACCAGAATACCATGCCATGCAGAGTGTGTTTCGACTCCATAAAGTTTTGTACGTTCTCCGCTACTCCCTCCGATCTGGCAGTTCCCTTTGTGTGTTGGAAGATAAAAGTGAACAGTTCGAAATCTCTAATATTAACGGATCAAGGATATCTATATCTACTACAATAAGTTCACTGTGCTGTTTTAATATTACTGAAAGCGATCGATAATGTGTAAATCAGATCATTATAACTGCGGGGCTATTTTCACTACCAATCCAATTCAACTACAGCATTTTTAACAGCTCAGTATGTCGATGCCGTTTACCTTTGTTGTGTGGGGATCATACATTTGACATGGTTTGGTTTTACTAAGACAATGTAAGACTAAATAAGAGCGGTACTTGGAGGTGCTAACTATATAGCCTGTAAAACAACCAGATAAAGGCATTCTGTAGATATTCCGTTACAAGCTACAATACAGTTCAGATTATCTCAAAACTCCACTGTTCATATTCCTACTTAGTGAATGTCGTTAGGTGGTTATTGAGGAGATTCGATCAGATAGAACGGAAAGCCAGTCTCGAAAGGTGATCAATCGTGATATATTTGGTCATAGTGAAGTTCCCTAAGTAATACCATCTTACCTTTAATGTATAGACCTCGGTTTTCCATGAACTGCATAGAGACTCCGGCCTCCACAATGAAAGCAATTCCATCCCTGAAGAGATATGACACAGAATGACTGTCTATGAGGAAAATGTGTTTGTACTTTACAACCAATTACCATGAGTTACTTGTACTGAAGAAAGCATGTTATGGTTACGATAGACATTGGTTACTGAATGAGGTCTTAGTACATGTACTACAGATGTGCGTTTTATAAGTCACAATACATATCAAGTAGTATTTAATTAAGACAAATTTGAGGACATATTATAGCGTATATGAACAACCTCTTTGAAAGCATGACAAGGACGATGAAATAACGTCCAAGGAGAGTTAAAAATATTGTTTCACTTCCCCTGTGTTGATAACAGCATGTGTATATGAAACGGGATAGTTTTAATTCCAGTTTGGTATTGGTAATATTTTCTTAGGGTTTTGGCATTACATTTACACAGTCATGTATCCTATGTCAAAGTCTGGCTTTAGCCGTTGTTCAACCTAATTATAATGATACTGTTTTAACTCACTGATATTTTGGTAACCGTTTTAAATCAAATCGGCCTAATATCGATTTATGTACGTGAGCAAATTTTAAAAGCAGCGCCTTTCCGAAGTTGCCCTAGATTAAAACTTATTATAAACCGCTGTGTCCCTGCCATAATTGTATTTTATGTTTTTTCTGTTCTTTATTATGATTAACAAGGAGTTCGTCTCCGATTACATTGAAGACATTTACAAACTGGCTGTAACACAGTTGCATTGTGTTATTCCGTTGAATTAGATCTGAAACAATTAAAGCAATATCTGCCTATTTGCGCCTCACTGTAGGCGTATAATAAATTCAGCTCACTGAGATGCGGATTTAACCCAATCAACTTAACGGCGGTCTATATGCTTCAGCACATCTTTATAAGCAGTGCTTTTCTAAAGTTATCCTAGATAGATAAAATTAATAAAAATTAATTCATGTGTCCGTACCTTAATTAGTTTATAATAGACAATTACTGAATGTGATCTTAGTACAAAGGACTAACGTGATATGTTTTATAATTTATGATAATTATCATATAGTATTTAATCTTGATAAACTGCAGTGAGTTTTGAAGACCCAGGATAACATATAATGAACAATATAATTGGGAACATGACAAGGACGAGGGAATTTCTCACTTTAACTTACGATAACGGACGAATGATAACAAATTTGCAGGTAGAAAACACTGTGGTTTGCCAAATATCCGATGTTATTACAGACCAATGCTACATGCCGAATAATGATATGACAGAACGTATATTTCATGCTAGAGTACAGTTTAAAAAGACATATGCACATTTATGTCTCCCATTAGAGAATGAAACCATCATCTTGTTAATTTCAATTGACACTTACGCCGCTGTACACATTAGCGTAATGCTCAGTGGTTCATGTGTCCATTGTGTCAAGTTGTTTTTATATCGGGGTTGAATTTGTCGTGTGTATATTCTGAAATTGGTTGGTGTTGCAGAAAGGTATATCTGCGTTCCTACCAAGTTGTTTTAGTCTTATATATATGACATATATAATACCAATATACACCATTTCCGCAAATATTTAAAATCCAATGCTTAAATGAATAAAATAACTCACGGAATATATATGGATCTGTGTATGGTGTATGGTCCTTCTGACTCTGTCAGTGTTAGATTTCTGGATAGTCTCCCTCCTAGAGTGGAGGCTGTGTAAAACGTCTGGTCAGGAACTGTCACTAAATCGCCAGCATCCTCGGACAAACGATACGGTAATATATGTGTCATAGCCAAGTCGAAATTTTTCTCAAATCCACACACCCGTTCGATTATTTTGTCCAGCTCCGTATGTCCCCAAAAACAGTGTTCAGCATCAATTGGTTGCAGGTTTCTGAAGGATGGCACCTTTAGTTCGCAAGTTGCCTCAGGGTTGGAGAAAACATTTTCACGAACAGAAATGCTGTACCAATCACTGTGAACAACATTAGCAACCGTATTATTTAAGAATGCATTGGTCGTCACATTCGCGACAATGTTGCCATTGTAACTGTCGTACAGATAAATAATACTTGATCCAGAATTCTGCGTAAATCGGTTGTTTTTTATGTCCAGTAGCAATACCTTTCGAGCGTTTATTTCGATAACTGGAATGTTATTAGGACTGGCGGTATTTAGTATTTCATTCTCACTGATAGTTAAATGATTTGTGTATTGGTAGTGTGCGTTAACTTTCAATACCGGCGCGCTGTTATCGATAATAATATTCCGGGAAAAGAAGAGTTCATGTGAACCTCGCCTCACGTTGTTTGTCCCGAAGTGTAACATAGCCTGTTGATTGATGTTATCTTGAAAGATATTTCCAATAAACTTCCATGCAGTATTGTTCATTAGAGTATTAACGTCAATGTTTATCATTGGGTGGTGTATCCACCATCTACCTGGATGTCCGGTATTTGTGTGATTATGTACCACGCTGTTGATCAGTGAAAATGTGACGTCCCATCCAACTACATTTTTGCTTGGAGAATATAGCATATATACGGTGTTACGGTGTATATTACACGAAGTGAAGGACAAGGAGCCAACCACCATTGTCTGCAAGACAATACCGTATTTGGACTCCGAAATTTCGCAATTTGAGAACGACAGCTGTCCCACCGAGTTCACAAATATTCCACTTTCGACGTTTCGGTTCAATTGGCAACCATCCACATGTATTGCAGATCCATCGGTAAACAAACTCAGTTCAATTTTAATACCACTTTGGCCGTTATTTGTGGCTGTAAGGTGACGCATTCCACCAGTTTCCTTCGGCGGAATTCCAGAGAAGTAGAAACCACTATTGGAAGAAAACGTAACAATCACCGTGTCCATCTCCGGGTAATTACCACTGACTCTGATGCCATTCACCGTATCGTTCACTTTAACATTACTAATAAAGGACTTGTTGGTATTAGTGCCTGAAACTAACAAAATAAACAATTCATTGGCCTTGCAGATGCCATCAGATTGATTATGACAACTTTCGTCTGTGAATTTGTCAGGAGAATTAAAAAAATTGTAAGATACTTTGCTGAGAACGAGGTTACATGAGTTATTTCGTGTTATCCACCGTATATCCAAACCAGAAATGAATTCATTTGATACGGTACGGTAACCTTAACCAAAAGGATTAAATGTTGGTGTTTACATGCCTTAACCCTATCTGGCCTGGGCTTTTTGGGACCTGTCCAGGCCTGGGGGGGGCCGAAATGCCCCCCCCCCCCACCTTTATTATTTTTCTTACC
>JAVTVY010008694.1:0-43982 GCA_036873755.1 Hanleya hanleyi
GTGGATGTACTTGGTGTAAATGTGGAGCTTACACTCGTTGTGGCTTGTACACGGGGTGTGGAGGTGGTGGTGGTGACTGGGCTGGATACGACTGGTGCTCTCAGTAGACCGGTTTCACTGATGGCTGGTGTTCTCAGTTGGTTAAGTAACGTGCTGACATAGGCTACGTCGTAAAACACACCTCCGTACAACACACTCAGCAGGGTTAGCACTAGTACACCAAAGCCTACTTGCACTTTGCGCGTTTTGGAAGACGCTGTGTTCAGAGACGGTTGCACCGTGTTCATGGTTGGACGTGGAATGAAGGAGGACGATAGTTGTGTCTGGTTTTATAGCCGTTTCACCTGGTTGGCAGCGACCCAGGAATTGAAGGAACTGGGCCAGCCTTGCCATTTCACGAAATGAAACAGTTTGCCACAGTTTGCGTTCCGTTTTCAAAATGTGCTCCACCGTGTAGTAGTCTTGCTGTGATTTTACGACAGGCTGTAATTCCGGCTCGTAAAACGTCCCTAGCAACGGTTCCCCTTGAAGATCTTCCAGTTCATAGACTCGCCGCTGTCGGGGTAGGCGCCGTTTAATCAGGAAGTGCTCATCGCTCCAGTTGGGCAAGTAGCTTTTCTCGAACTTGCCCTTGACTTTACTGATCCGTACAGGGTCCCCGACCTTGAACATCTCCTTCGTCGTTCGCTGCGATGGCCTGGGGTACAAGACACGCCGGACTTGGGCTTCAATGCGTTGGGTCACGGTAATGGGGGCTCTCTGTATACTTCGATGATAGGCTCGATTGTAACCCCTCACCAGTTTCGGGAGAACATCGATGTACCGCCTTGTATTCTTATAGGTGAAATATTTATACATGCGACCTTTAAATGTCCTGTTGAACCTTTCCACCACGGATGCCTTGATCTCGTTGTACGTATGGAAGAAAAACACCTTCTGGGCTTTCAGAAAGGCTTGGAACGGTCTGTTGAGGAATTCCGTGCCTTCGTCGGTTTGCAAATACAAGGGTTTGCGCCCGGTCTTGAAGATGTCCTTGAACGCCGCTATGAGATTCGCCCCCGTTTTCGTCCGGATGGGTACCACCCACGCATACTTCGATAGGATATCGATGCACGTCAAGATATACCGATTCCCATCGTTGTGTTTGGCAAAGGCGCTCATATCCACCAAATCCGCTTGCCACTGGGCATCTATTCCTCCCACGATGACCCGGTTCCGTAGAAAATGGCGACGGACAGCTCGATGTAAGGTATAGGTGTCTTGTTTTCTTAACCAATCTCGGACTTGAGCACGTTGTATCCCCTGGGGTTTGACCGCTCGATAGAGAGCCGACTATGCACTATAGGCCGCCGGACTGTCGGGACTGTAGTATAAGTTATCCAACACCTTCTCCCAGCGCTTCATGGTGACACAATGATGATGGACCCGGAGAGTATGGTTTATTTATAACAAGTTTCTACCACCGTTGTGTTGGTTGACTCAGTTCAGCCGGGTAATCAATAGCCTCGTCGTCGTCGGGTTCATGTAGTTGTTCATGGGGTTCAGCCAGCGCGTCCTCCATAGCACGAGCCCACGCCAACTCGTCTGATGATCGCTGGTCCGGTGTAAACAGCTGGTCCACAATAGGCACTACTTTCTCCAAGGCTGACCACAGATGGGGGTCTAGGGTGAAGCTTCGCGTAGCATCTTGGTAGCGGCCCAGGCGTGCGAAGAAAGGCCCACGGTATACGTAGATGGCATTGTCTATGTGGATGAGGTGTCCGTCGAGCTCATCGCTCAACACCCGTTTAAATTTGGTCCAGCCGTCACGCTGTAGCGTCACCGTATTCGATACGGTCTCAGCGGGCGCCCAGCAAATAGCTCCACAGTCTTCGACCAGGGTGACTTTATCTTCATACACGTGTAACCCCACCTGGGGTGTAAGGGGCAGGATGGCTCGTAGGACGGATGACATGCTTGCTCCAAATGTCGAACGGTGAATGACACACACTCTGTCTGACCCTGGTATTTATAGTGTCAATACCACAGCGCCAGGGTCAATAGGGCACAGACTAGTATGAGGCCAACCAGCCGGTGCTGGTTCCGGCGTGAGCGCTCGTGGTCCATAGCCCGAGCATCAAGGATGGCTGTCATAGTCCAGTAGTGGTGAGTGATGGCACGCCTGTCCATCGAGTGCACTCTGTGGAGGACCGCTTCTGTGAACTCGTTCAGGATCTGGCGTCGTCCCTCGTTGTCGTCGCCATCTGCAAACATGGACCGGACCACTGCTTGGTAACCCGTGAATGAATTCACCACGGTGGCATACTGTAAAATGCGAGTCGCATGGGGCTGGATCTCCGCCATGGTTCTGCAACCGTAGAAATGAAGGTGTAGGATCCAGAGGGACGTGTTTTATAGACCAGGTCACACATGCACGCCTAGCTCTACGGGTGTAGTCCGTGATACGCAGTATTCTGATGGGTTATGTGGCTCCTATAGAGATAGTACTTCATCGACCATGGGGATTACTTTTTCCAAGGCTGTCCATAGATCAGGGTCCAGAGTAAAACCACCTTGCTTGAGACAGAGGAGTCGAGCAAAATAGGGACCGCGGAAAATGTAGACGTCGTCACACAGGTGAATGCTATCACCGTCGAGGTCACCCAATAACACCCGTTTCAAGGTAGTCCAGCCTTCCGGGGATAAAGAGACACGCGCTGGTTCAGACGTACACCAACACCTACTGTCGTCATCGATGAGCTCCACACGTTTGGGATACAACAATAGGGTGCAGCCCGGTGTACGAGTGCGGGTCTCCCTCACACGCTCGTCTTCAGGCAAGACTTCAACCGGAGGTACTGCTGGGTCCCAGGGAAAATCTTCTCCACGTCTCATGCTTTCGTCTCATACAAGCGGGTAGGCAAGCAGGCTGGCTGGCTGGCTAGAAGTGAAGCAGGCTAGAGGTGAAGCAGGCAGGCAGGCTGGTCAGGTCAGGTCAATCAGAGTGCTCCGCAGGGTAGTGTAATGAATACACCCCACCCCTAAAAATCGCCTGCTTTTATACGTTTTTCTACAACCCACCATCCACCACCACCCACCACATAACCCACCATCCACCACCACCCACCACATAACCCACCATCCACCACCACCCACCACATAACCCACCATCCACCACCACCCACCACATAGCCCACCATCCACCACCACCCACAGCCGCCACAACACCTATAGATTATGTTTATTACTAGGACGTCAGCGAAATACTAGTACCCATCCTCCGCATGGCAGAACTGTACAACCCAGAACAAGTCTAGACATGCCTTGATCACGTGATCGTCATTGGGAAACCCCCACTGGGGAATCCCCTCCCGTGACCTCCAAGTTCCGCCACACTCCGCCACCGGGGGGAACAAAAAATTAGGTCAAGTTGGTCTGTAATCACCTTTATATACTACTTATGAGTATATCTGTCGTCAAATACAATGTGTGAACTCCTCTTCCTTGATTAGAATGCTGTGATTTATGTTTGTTGGCGTAATACGGAAACTGGAACAGGGAAGTGTTATTCAGTGAAATTCACACGGTATCTATACAAACTTTTCTTGCATATTTTCACAAGCGTTGTACTATAACTGGTAGGTCGAAATGCCATAATCTGTAAAAATACATGTATAATACAACAAAGTGTTACATTTCTCTTCAATCAATTTTATTATTAATATTCATCGGGTTTGAAGTGCATATTTTGTTATATTCTTTCATCTAAGTTTTATTGCTTCAATTCAATGTCCAATATCTGCTCCAACGTATGCCTTTTGTGTGTGTGTAACAGGCTTGTCTATAAGATCAGATATTCTACCAGAGTTAAATATATTTAAAGATGATACATTGGGAGTTGATTGTACAATTAACGAGTAAGCTGGAGACCCCAATTGACCCCATGCTGTGTAATCTTGAGTCGGGCTCAATACACTGTCGGTCGTACACCGTTTAAGCGGCAGTCAAAAGACGACTGGCACCTGTGTTCAGCCAAGCGTGCAGTAATATACCGCTGCGCCATCTAGCGGCCAATTAGCAGAAATTACAATCTATAGTTCAGTATGAATACAATAGGCGTTATCCAGCGATTCACCATACGCATTATTAACGAGACGTTATAGATAGCTATCTGTCGAGCTGAGTAACGTGACACGAGACTTGGTTGTAGACTATTTCGTTTGGCACTCGAACGTGGTGTTCTAGTTAACCGAACGACAGGACGACTGTCACATGTGACATTAATTTGCTGAATAATCAAGTTAATACCAATCTTTCCCAATATCTCGAGAGAAAATCTGCTCTAGAACAGGTAAGTAAAAAACATCCCAATTTTTTGGAACATTGCTCCCTCCATTATGTATTATAGTGAAATACACATAACTGGAAGAGTGGAGTGAGTATATTACATTTAACTGAACATCCAAATCCTATTTTCTTGAAGACCGGATTCATGTGTAACATTGAGCATATTGTAAACTGAACTGTGCTGATTTTGGCGTTTTTAGACACAAGCATAACTGATTATAAATGATCTTACAATTATCATAAAAACATGCATAATTTATTGATAATCGCGATAGAAGGAAGTACACATACAATATATAGGTCAACAGTTATACTGGAGTGTAATCAACTATGAAGGGTACACACGGTAATCTATATGTGGATACATGTATGTTGAAGGCGGAAATTCGTGCAAGGGTACAACGTACATTGTTTATGTCGAACACTGATATGCATAATGATCGTAGTGAAGGGGTCCTGCTAAACTGCGGTACTAAACTTTGTTCATTACATATTCTACCGGGACCATACGGACTGGGGACACACTCCAACAAGTAATCACTTTTTGCACCTAATGAAGCGATTCCCAGTTATATAGTTGTTTCTGTGTATTATTAATATGTACATGTAGGCCTATTGCTGTCCTATCAATTCTAGCTGTGACGTCACCAGAGGAATTCCTTTTTCAGTATCGTCGTATAATTTGGTAGAAAAAGTTTCCACACCTGTTTTCTTTATATAGACAAACAAAAGAGGAGCAAATTAACCCTATCTGGCCGGGGCTTTTTGGGACCTGTTGTGGCCTGGGGGGGGGGGGGGGGGCCGAAATGGCTCCCCCTAATTATTTTTCTTACCCCTTGAGCTAGGGGGCTGAAACCTACCACACTATACCCTTGGATCAAGCTCTACCAGAACATGTAAAAAACAATCCAAGATGGCCACTATGATGACGTCACAGTGACGTCATTTTCAAAACGGCATTTTTTTTGTCGATTTTTCAGTCAGATTTTTCGAATTTTTTATTTATGCAATTTCTCCGAAAAAAAAAATGCACGATACATTAGTAAATATTAATGTGATGTGAAATAAAATAGTTTTTGCCCACTTCCCATCGCGGAAAAGCAGAAATTTTGAGGAAATATGACAAAAACATCACTTTTCTGGTACCCCACGTGGCCGGCATCTTGAATTTACCCATGATCCTCTCCTCAGGGGGTTATGCAAATAGACTCAAAATGACCTCAGCTCTCCATTTTTTGTCGTTTTGAAGATAGCGTAGAAAGTTTGGTAGGGGGGCCATTTCGCCCCGCCCCCCCTCCCCCAGGCCAGGTAGGGTTAACTTTGAGTATTCGTGAGCACACAACAATGTAGATAATATACAAAAAGATAAACCTACATCGTAGCAGTAATACCCATCTAGACCACCTGTCACGGAAGGCATCGTATTTACACTCAATAAAATATCTAACCTCTTCAGTTTCTTTAATAATATTTTGTTAAAAGCTTCTTCATGATATTATATTTGGCATCACTTTCTTAAGTTTACTAACAGCAAAGTTGTGTTAAATACGTTGTCGTGGTACAAACCTCCGAATAAAATCAGTTTGCAGGTTACATTCACAATTCTAATACTTTCTACATATTCAGAGATCAAAAGGAAAAAAATTATGCCAAAAATCTTTCACCACAGGACAAGCAAAAACAGATGACCAAATGTTTCCCTTTCCTTTCCGCAGAGATCACACAAATCAGAATCTTTTATCTGTACTTTATGCAGAAAGGAATTCGTAGCTAAAATTATGTTGGTCAGGCGATATTGAAACCATCTCAGACTTACGTCCTTTGCACATTTGAAAGGCAAGGTGTGCATTTTTCCCCCATTCTTGGTTGTCGATACTTAAAACAGACTCCCTTTTCTTTTCGATGTTTGGTTTTCTATATTTCGATGTAACCAGTATTCCATAAAAAGGTTTCGTCCCTTTATCATATTTCGTTAAAACTTCAATAAAGAAAGGTCTAATAGGGTAGGGCAGTTTCGTGTAGACAGGTCCAAAAGGTTCTAAAACAATTTTAACAGATTTGACAAATTCATTCAAATCAACCATTTTCACTTCCCCCTGTCATATCCTTGTGAAAGTTGTATTCTTTTCATTATATCATTTCCGCCCCAGATGAATTTGTACAATATATTTTTAATGGTTTTAAGAGTTTTCTGGGGTGGATCTGGTAGAGTAAAAAGCAAATGATTCAGTTTTGGATTCGCTAGTGTTTTCACTATAGTTACTTTACCTAAAGTTGTTAGTGATCTTTTTGACCAGTTTCCTAATAAATTTTGAATTTCTTTTATTTTTTTTCTCAGTATAATTAATCTCCACCATATCTTTCACGCCCAAAGTGAATGTGATCCCCAGCAATTTGAGTTTTTCTTGTAACCAGTCTAAATTGTAGACTAGAAAAGATTTATCAGGTGTTTTTTTAACGCCCTAGACAGAAAATTTTCGTTTTATCCCTATTAACCTTTAGACCGGACATTCTACCGTACCATTCAAGAGTTTGCAAACACGATGTGAGAGAGGCATCGAATCCATCCAAGAAAGAGTTGTATCATCTGTAAATTGAGAAATTTTGCACTCTACATTTCCAATTTGTATTCCTTTGATATTTTTCTTCTCGCGGACAAGTGAAGCTAGTATATAGGCGCATAGAATGAACAAATAAGGTGAGAGGGGGTCTGCATCCACGTCCTATATGAAAGGTGTCTGAAAGGAATCCGGATTGCTGCACATCAGAAAATCTATTGTTGTAAAATCTACCCACCGACGGATTGAAGGCCCAAATTTTAAAAGCTTTAGTGTTTGTTTCAGAAACTTCCAAGATATGGTATCAAACGCCTTTTCAATGTCGATTAATAGTAAACAGCCCGGAATTTGGGTGGTATTCGTAAACTCTATAATATCGAACTTTAACCGTATATTGTCACCGATAAACCGGCCTTTTATGAACCCACTTTTGTCTTCATGTACAATCTTATTCAAATACTTTTTAATTATTTCTGCTATGCAGGCTGAAGCAAGCTTATATTGTACGTTAAGAAGTGTAATCGGCCTCCAATTCTTCAAAAATTGCATGGGTTTGTCTCCCTTCGGGAGGCAGGTTATCAACCCCTGTCTTGAGTATTAGACAGCTCTTGTTTCTCAAATCCGTAAATTATACTGGCTACAAGAAAGAAGCCAATGTCCCTCCAGAAAAATTTAAAGAATTCAGATGTGAAACCATCGGCACCAGGACTTTTGTTATTTTTAGTTCTTTTTAAGGCTGAAAGGATTTCATTGGGCGTAATTAGACCTTCTATGGATTCCGCTTCTAAATCAGACAGCAATGTTATTGTGTTGGAATCCAGACTCTCGAAATCACAATCTTCTGTCACCTGTGCCTGGTAGAGCTTATTATAGAACGTTTTCGCCTCTTCTAAAATTTCCTTTTGGTCCGTAATGATACGGCCGTCAATCTCGATTCTACATGTTCTAGGGATAGCCTTGTTTATCAAATTTCGTTTTCAAGGGCACACAAATATTTAGTTGGTTTTCCCCCATCTAGAAGCCATCTAGCACGTGATCTAACCATTACCCCTTCCATTCTCTCCCTTCTAATGTTTTCGAGTTCCTGCTTAAGATTATCTATTTCTTTCAATATATTTCCATCTGCTGTGGCATGCAGCCTGTTTTCTAAGAATTCTATATCTGTGTTCAAATCATTTTCTAATTTTGATCTTTCACTCTTCCTTCTCGAAGCAAACTGTATCGCCCCCCCCTTATTTCTAAGAGAATCATTTTGAAAAACACTTGTTCATTAATGCCGAGATCTAATGACTCGTAGTCAATGTTTTCTAATGTGATTTGTTCAATTTCATTATTTGCTTATTGTTTAATAACTTTTAAAATGGCGTTTTTTTTACCGTTTTTATAAACTCTTTGTCCTTTAACAGAGAATTATTAAACTTCCATAGTCCTCTGTCTGTCTCAAAGTCAGTGAATTTACATTCTAGAATTACCATTGAGTGGTCTAACCGATAACCAGGTTTATAGAAAATATCACTTAAATATGATAAAAACTCTTGATTTGCCAAGAAAAAATCAAGTCTGGCTTGTTTCAAAGGAGATTTCTGTCGCCACCAGTAAACTAGTCTCGTCGTATAAAGCATGAAGCAGATCTACTGCATCTTCAGAATCAATAATATTCAGTACATTATTTCTATCATTAGAGTGGTTAATATATTTGTAATTTTGGGAATTAATATCTGGCTTAAGAACAAGCTTCCAATCGCCGCAAATTATGAAGTGCTCATTACTAAGATCTGTAATAGCGGTTTGTTTTTGGACAAAGAAGACCGGATCATCTTTATTTGGGCCGTAAATATTTATCAAGGTGATATTAATTTGTTCGATTGTTAGGTCGATGGCTAAAAAGTTTCCGTTTGTATTAATTTTTGTTCGATTAATTTTAAATTCAACATTTTCCTGAAATAATACAGCCATGCCTCTAGAGTTTGATCTGTAGGACGAAAAATAGCAACGTTTACCACGCCATTCTGATTTAACAAAATGTGTCATGGACTTGCCCCAGACTATTGTCGAACTATTAAGCGTCGTGTATTCGAAGTGGCAATTGCCACTTAACTTCCCGTTGCGATGATCTCCATCTGGCGATATGAGCCATTGTCAAGTCGTAGAACTGCATGTACTTTTGTGTAAAAGCGTATAAAGTTTTGAAAGACTTGGACCACTTGAATTACTTAGTGTATTTATCAACATGTGACGTTCCATGGGTTGAAAACACTTTCTGGATTTGTAACGGAACGTGCACGTGACCGCTTAATAATTTATGCAAGAAGTGCTTGTTCGTAAGATCGTCTTTATTTGATGAGTATTTCCCAGCTTACAAATGCCAATGAAACAAGTCATAGTCTAAAAGCCTAACGATATTAGATAAGTGATTTATATTCCACGACTTACATATCTGCAAAATGTATTGAATTTAAATGATGTTATATTCCAAGTTACATGTATTTTGGGAAACACGCGAAAATTGCCACCGTTAGACAGTACGTTGTACCATGAGTAGATGGCTTTCATAATTTCGACGCCAAGTTATGAAACGTACGAGAGATATTCTCCGCTATAATAATCAATATTTATGGGTTCTGCGTAGCAGAAGCCATTAAGCCCCAGTCACACTGTCAAGAATTGGGCGGAGAATGCCGGCAAATGGCCACGAATATTTTAATCTTGTCGATTCGTGTCAATTCGCCTGTAGAGGGCCTCTTTGAAACTGCCCCACGAATCCCTTACGCATGCCGTGGGTTCGTTGTACGACAGCCATAAGCATTTAAGAAGAATCATCAAGGATGAGTACGCATGCAGTACGATTCAATGAAGAACGCCCTACGCATCAACACGGCAGCCCGTGAACCCACTACAAATGCTCGATAATCTGCTACGAATAAGCACGTATGTAGTACGATGTGAGTACGAATGCAGTACGAACCTGTTACGCTGTGACACGACACCCCAGGAGGCGACGCGAACCTAAATATATGATCCGTCTTCTATGAAATGTACAACATACGATGGTCTTCGCGAGAGATCGTGTAGATTCGCAAGGAAGCGTAGCCTATTCCTCATGAAACTTAGCGCCAGCGTGGGTATTCGTAGTACTGTCGCGGTTATTCGTAGTACTGTCGTGGGTATTCGTAGTGCTGTCGCCACACATCGTGTTGAATTCCTCTCAGTATCATAGTATGATCGTACAAGAAGCGTAGAATGCGTTCAACAAGCATCGTACAATGCGTACGGCATTCTTGCTGATTTGTGACCGAAAGAACTACTACGACTACCCACGAATATACACGATAGGAGGCGAATGCATACGAGAACGCAGTAGGATGGTGCCAAGAATGCCATAAGTATACCATTTAATCGTACTTGGCCGGCGAATGTTCTGAACGTTTAAAAACTTTCGTACTCTCTCCGAGAATAGGCAAGAACAGTCACGATATGTGACAAACCCCGCAAGATACCAGTACGAATTGCCAAGAATGAACAAGATTTTCCAGTTCGCGGTGATTCGCCTACCCAATTCTTGACAGTGTGACTGAGGCTTTATAGTATATGTGCTGAATGGTCTCAGGTTGTAAATGAGGTTCCCAATGATGGTATGCGTCTATAACAGTGCCACAATTTGTGTCCCTGAGCGCCAAGAAATAGTTTTCACCCTTTGAAAAGTAACTTTGGCGTTACTTTTGCCCTCATCAGATATATGTAATTGTGTTTTTATGTGAATGGAATCATTGTCTGAACTATTTATGCGTTTATCTTGTGAAATAGTAGATATTTTGGTATAAATTTAAAATAGCCAGGTTGAGGAGTATGGCAATGTACGGTGAGGGTCGCTATGGTACTATATGGTTGCAGGCCTTAAAATTTGGGGAGAACGATCGTTCAGTTCGCCTGGCGGTTAAGCAAAACGAAAGAAGTAGTCGATTATTCGTTCGCCTAAACTATGGGCCAAACTCTGTGTCATAATGACATAATTTTAACAAATTCCTGTTATAGCCTGAAAATCATCTCCGATCGAAGCGTGGGCTGTACTGACCAGAGTTTCGATGTTAACTTCACACACAAGAGCCCCAGTAAAGGGGAGATAATTGAACGCGGAACCCTTGTGCGTTTTGATACACTCTCGGATACTTAGATAATGTACAACCAAGGTGTATATAGTGCTCTGTGGGATTATATGAACAGGGTAAAATCTTTCAACTTTCACTTACCTGACTGCAATGTGTGTCCTGGTTATGGGGCCATAACTAAGACGCAATACCATACGTGTGCGGCCCCGAACCTGCGTGATGCCGAGAGCCGAAAACGAAAGTGAATGGCAGAGAAACTCTACGTTCTACAGTTTTAAGATTAAAACGTGTGTATGGGAATTTAATTTGAGAAATAAAGGTCACAATTCCAATGATAGAAGTCTGCCAGTCACACAAAATTGGAATCTTTACGCAACACGTGGTAATGACGAAAATTGGTTAAAGGGTAATGATTTTCTTTTGGCCAGCGGCATCAGCAAAGCCACCGGAAGCCGCTGAGAGGGGCTAGATTAGGGCCGGCTATGAGAACGAGATTATTATAACATACAAAATCAAAATGTCGGCGTAGAGCAACAGCAAGTTTTATTGAATGAACTCCAGTTAAAAAATAATGTCTAGCCACAACAAAACTCATTTGGCATAACCTATCTGCGTAACCTATTTGCATATGCAGTTCAGAAATGGGGGAACAAACTATAGGTTACCTAGGGTCAATTTAACTTAACCTATTTTCAGGTTAAGTAAACTTTTCAGATTTTAGGGCCTGTGATTGGGTAGTAAATTTATTCATTTGCCAGTGCTATACCCAGAAATAGAAATGTATTATTTGGCAGATGTAAACGCATAATTGTGACAGAAAAAAAATCAGTATGCATTAGTCATTTTTGTGTTCCCGGGTCATTTACCCGACAACTCGAGTGTCAAAAGAAAAAGAAATAAATAAATGCCAAACTAACAGATACTGACAAAATTATAGTGTTATATATTTGTCTTTTTCTTCATAAGCATTCCATGAAAATATGCGATAAACTGGTAGATTTCTCAGCCAGAATGAGATCATTCTTTTGAAACTGCTGATCGCACGTGAAACAAGCGGCTTGACTCAATCTAGCCGAGAACTCACTTTAGCTGCGAAAACTGACCTCTGGCTTATATATCCACAGCATATAGGTATTCCAATGGGTACTAATTGCGCACCCCTGTTGGCTGACCTGTATCTGTTCTCTTATGAATATGACTATATGCAGACGCTTTCAAAAACCGATCCATTCAAAGCCCGTTCCTTCTCATTCGCCAAACGCTATATAGACGATCTTCTCGCTGTGGATAATCGCTATATAAATGACGCAGTGAAGGATATATATCCACCTTCACTGGATTTGAAGGAAACTAAAGATAGCCCTACAGGCACATCATATTTAGATCTATATCTCTACAAAAATGAAGCGGGCATTCTCTCTCGTCGACTTTATGACAAAAGAGATGATTACAATTTCGACATCTCAAACTATCCCTTTCTGGACAGTAATATTCCAGTGGGACCTGCATATGGCGTATACATATCTCGCCTAGTAGCATTTGCTAGATCCTGTGTTAATTGTGACGATTTCAATCAACGTCACAAAACATTGTTGCAGAAACTTATAAAACAGGGCTATTCCTCCAAGCGCCTCCACTCAAAGTTTCTCAAATTTGGCAATACATATCGCATGCTGATAGCAAAATACGAACGTAGCGTGCAGGATCTATGGCGTTACGTTTCGTAACTTGTGTCTAATTCCGCTTAATCCGGGGCTAGGGGCCGTATGAACCCATGTACTTCAAGATCCTCATGGTGCTCATATGAACAGCCACAATCAAAGCGTGACTGAGATACACCAATCTCTAGATAACGACTTTAGAACGACTATTATGGATTACGAATACTGATCAGCGATACGGATTTTATATTTTTGGGACATCATGATGTCTTGTCGGCATCATTGAAAACGGTTGACCGCTTCTCTCTTGCAGGAATCTAGCCTATATTTATGTATACTATGATTGTCTTTTTTGAATTTGGTGGTAAAACTGTTATATGGATATGGAATAGGTCTTTGGATTATGGACGCGGATATTCTTTAATGGACGTCGGCTGAATTATGAATGACGGACTAGACGCTTGTTTTAGTGGATTTATGGGAGCGGAAACGGAAACGTCGAACCTGTTTGTTTACTTTCTTATTTGTTCTACTTTTTTGTGTTTTGTACTCTGTCCCAAATGGGATGCTCAGTACATAATAAAGAATCTTATCTTATCATGCGTACAATTAATTTTCGGCGGAGCCAATCTCGCATTCGTCTATTTCCGTATTGGCGGAAATTAGCCCAGTTGTTAGTTCTGGGGATAGATTGCTATTATTCAACTAAACATAGAAATGGTTTTGTATAATTTGAATGAATTATGTTCTTATGGTTAAAATTAACTGAATTTCACAATAAAATGCGACCGGATCCCTCTATTGTCAAATAGGCACTATTTTGCAGCCGGCTCACTGCGTGATCGTCATACGCTCCGCACCGGTAGGGATTTGTGCATTCTATGTGAGAGGCTCGTTCCGCCAATACAGAAATAGCCAGACGTGAGATTGGTGCTTTCTGTTTCAGTATGTATAAATTGGATGCATTGAGACCCTTACACCGATTGGTTGACATACTCAATTGCACATTAATAAGGGAATGGGGACATTTTATCCAATCACGAGCAGCGTCTGTTGAGAACAGCTATAACAAAAAGAAGTCCACAATCAACGTGGCGGACTAGCGATTGACAAATTTTGAAGTACTCCAGCAGGATAGGTGGTATTAAAGTCATCTGTCCTTCTTATGATCAGTGATTGTCGTTCATTAATATAACAGAGATCTTTATCAGTTTTTGTATTGAGACATCTTCACATTTCAAGTTAAATATTACACCAACGTTCCGTCATTTACCTTGACCTAATGAATAGAGTAAATTGTTCAAACCGGAAAACGCACGTGATGTAATATAGCCAATCAAGATAGGAGCTTGCCAACACCGTGCAGCGCCGGCATCATTGAAAACTGTTGACCGCTTCTCTCTGGCAGGAAACAAGCCTATGTTTATGTATACTATGATTGTCTTTTTGGATTTGGCGCTAATACTGTTATATGGAATATGGAATAGGTCTTTGGATTATGGACGCGGATATTCTCTAATGGACGACGGCTGAATTATGAATGACGGACCCGATGCTTGTAATTTCTTTGATGTCTGCCGGTGTGATTTCCAAACATTGCAAGTGGTGATTGTATTGATGTTAATTTCTTTCGAATAGCCAATCAATTTGAATTTTAATGAGGTCATACATTGCACTCACCCTTATATGGATCACGGAATATTTTAGCTATGACATCACCAAACCCGTATCCTCATCAGATAATGTGTTATGTTCAGCCAAGGCAACACGTGCAGTGTTCGACTTGGATATACGAAGATGTGTGTGAGATAGCATTTGACAACTCTGTACCGTACAATTTTACAACAACAGCGTTGCGAAAGTTCACAGTGACATGTACATTTAGGCCTTGGACTCCCAGTCCAATTATTCTCCACCTGAATCTTTCTGATGTGTGACTTTCTCATTCAGTTGTCGTGACATGTTTCAATATCTGACGGATAACCATAAAATTTGGATAGCAAAATCGTTCACACAAAAAAGTGGACTTGTCGTCATGTTGCTAATTATCTGCTAGGGAAAGTTTGAATACCTCAAAGTTGGCAAATGATAGCGAGCTGAAACATATATTATAATTCAGGCTGTTTGATTCATTATCATGCAATACCAACCAATATTTGAATAAAAATAACAATTTGAAGACGTTTGTGAACTTTGTCAATTTCTGGTACACAAAATCTCACTTTTCGACAACAAAAATTCTCAAAATTACTTTTCAATAGAATTATAGGACAATCGGCATGACACAAGAATGTCCTTATTGTCATTAATTTCAAAATATCCAGTTTGGACAAAAGTTTTTTCCACATTAACTATATGGCAAGATGATACGATCAGTAATGTTTGGCAGAATTTGATACGGTGGAAATTAATTGGGCAAATATTCTCCTCCCCTGGTATTTCTAAGTTCATACTTTCTGGATGACCCCTTACTCTGCTATGCAGGTTTAGCTGAGACAATAGGACAAGAAATCATTCATCACCGTAAAGCTTCGTCTGGTGCCAGTTCCATTCTCAGATGCTCTCAGTCTGCATCATTTGGGGGGTTCACCCTCCTCTCCCCCCAATACCATTTCTGTTGGACCCTATAACTTTTGTCAGTGACCCTGCAGCTTCATTTCTTGAGAAAAACACTGCAATATCCTTTTAATTTCACAGTTTGCATTAAACCAGGGTCCGTATAATAAATTATTATACGGTCCCTGCTTAAACAAAATATGTTTCTGTGGATTCATTCAATGTGTTTTATATTGAACCATTTTATTGTGAATATTTGCATTTGAAAACTTTCTTCCACCAAAATTTGGGGGAAATCCTTGCCTGGTCACCCGACACGACCCATTAAAGAGGCATCAGAACATCAGAATGAAATGAAAAATAAATAAAAATGAATGAAAATGTTGCAGTAACAGTCAAGGCTTGCAAAATATGGAAGTTAAATAATGCATAGAAACTAGTTTTATTTGTGAATCCTATCATTGGAAGACCATACCATTTTAAAGCAACTGAGCATTTGTGTACATAAGGCAGAACCCTCCAAAGCCTTAAGGCTCTAGTTGCTGTTACATATCACTCAGGCAGTTTCTCACGCGATGTGTTAACAGTTCTTACTTCCAAAGAATCAAGGTAAATGTGCTATTGATGCCGTGCTGGGTATTCATTAATATTTATCAATTAAACGTATTTTAAATATCTCTGACTTTAAATAAAAAAGTGTTATTTTCCCATTGTGGGGAATACCGCATGTGTATAGTGTCCGTGGTACTGAAAATAATTTATCCTGGCTTGAGGCAATATCTTTTTCTTGATTGCCGCTTCTGTCAAGCGGTGATGCATCTCAAATCGCTCCGACCAGGTACCATTAACATGGGCTACTTTGTATGTCATTCAGTTAGTGCATTATGAGTCCTTATTAACAAATCTCGTATGTTTCATTTTGTAGAAACAAGAACCCATGGCGACATATAAACCATTCGCAAATCTGGGTAGGCTATTGAATGAATTCACTAGAGACGATAATTCCACTCTTCACCGAGCGGCTCTCGACGGGGACGAGGAACAGCTTATGGAATGTATCCACAATGACAATGGCGATATCAATATGGAAAATGCCCGTGGAGAAACCGCGCTGGTTTTGGCGACTAGAAATTGCCACACGAAGATTATTGCAATACTTTTGGAACACGGAGCGTGTGTGAATACTGAGACAAACCCGCTTCATGTATTAAATGATTTGAAATCTGCCAAGCTTTTATTGAACGCTAATGGAGATATTAATGCCAGGGACTCTCAAGGATATTCTCCTTTGCAAAAAGCAGTTTTGAGGAACAATATGGAACTTGTCGATTTTATGATTGAATCAGGATCGGACATAAACAGCGAAAATTCAAAAGGTGAAACTCTGCTTCATATAGTGTGTTCACGCCTTGACATAACGGATTCGATGCCCCGGAAACTTTTGTTACAGAGACTGATCGAGATGGGAGCGAATATCATAAAGAAGAATTCCGTGGGGAAATCGCCTTTGCATTTTGCATGCAGTGACAGCGATGTAAACAATTTGGACATAATCAGAATTTTGATGAATAGCGGAGCTTCAGTTTCAGATCAGGACATCAACGGCTGGTGCCCCATACATTATTTTATGGAGAAGGTAGGAAGTCTAGCAGATGACGACGATGACGTAGGCTTCAAAATCATTGACCTAATCATGCCTACAGAAGAGAAAGCTAACACCACAAGTCGTACAGGTCAAACGGCCCTACATATTGCGGCGTCAGAAGCACGCGAAAATATAATCAGCCATCTCATTAGAAAAGGATGTAGTGTAAATGCTGTAGATGGTCGCAGGCGAAATCCACTACATTATGTCGTTGCCCACGAAAAATATTTAGAAGTCTTGCGCGTTCTTCTAGAAGCAGGCGCCAATGTAGATTCGTGTGATGCATGGGGTAAGACCGTACTGCATCTGGCAATCGAGAAAAAGAACACGAAACTGGTCAACGCCTTAGTAAGGACTGGTGCAGATGTTAACTTGGGAGATATCGTGGGAAGACGACCGATACATACGGCTTCGGAAGTAGGCAGCAGAGAGATATGCGATATTCTGGTCAAGAACGGTGCCGATGTTGATTCTCCCGATTTGTGGCTGGCGACTCCGCTACACCTTGCGGCTTGGAGTAACCAACCCAGCACCGCTAACTTCCTGATAGAAGCAGGATGCGAAATTTCCATCGAGGACTCGAGGGGAGATAATGCAATTTCAGTAGCTAACTTTCGATCAAGTAAAGAAGTCATGGGCGTTATTTGGAATAAGAATTCCAGCATTCCACAAATAATACCAACGGAAACGAAGAAATTTTCGAAATATGAGAACGAACTGTTACAGCTCGATAGATTCCAGACGATAATTCAGGGTTGTGACACAGATCTAAGAAGTGAGTCCAATGTAGATAAATTTCTCTTAAGTGTGCTTTCTGAACCCACGGTGGGTCGGGGAAATGATGAGTCAGAAGCGCTGGAAATACAGCAAGCAGTTGAAGATTTCGCTCAAAACGTTGTCAAACTGTTACCGGTTGAAGATCCAAAATTGAGATGTACTTTGCTTCACGCAGGAAGTTCGTCAGAAGGGACAAAAACGAGATATCCAGACGAATTCGACTTCATGGTGTGTTTAGAGGAGCTGAGTGATAGCATATACATAGAGCATGAAGAAGCGGACCATGCGGAAGGTGTGAGGCTTTTATCGACCACGACTTCGGAGGGAGAAACCCTGGGTGAACGTTTAGAAGAAGGCGTCAACTTTGAACGAAATGTTGCTTATATTTCAGATTATGCTTCAATACATCTAAAGCCAGAAAGCAAATATTCTTTTGCCGAATTTATGGAAAGAGAAACAAGATTGATTCCGTGTTTTATGATGTATTACATATTTACGCAGTTCATCTCAAGAATTTTATTCCACGAAAGTTTTCCAAAAGATCCACGTCTTATAATACAAGACGTCTCCATGGATCCAGGGATTAAGCTTCGGTGGCGCGGGAGCCGTTGCAAGATGTTGGATATCAGCGTCGATTTTGTACCCGCCGTACGTCTTCCTTGTTGGCCACATAAATCGCGCAAGAGCGATAAACTTCTCACCAGAGATATTCTTGAACTTTCATGTTTAGCTGTTCCAAAGATGCCAAATTCATCAGGAGAAGATCTTTGGAGATGTTCTATGTCGCTTCAAGAAACCACCATCATGAGAAAATGTCATCAGGGAATTCGAAACAGTTACACGCTCGCTAAAGCCTTGGTCAGTTCTGCAATTTGTCCACTGATTAGCTTCGAGAACTACGAAGTAGAAAAGATGTTATACCGAAGTCAACATTCTTTGTCCTCGGACGATGACGAATTTGAAATATACGAAAGTGCAGAGGAAATAGTATCTTCGTATATACTGAAGATGGCGTTTCTATTCTCAGTCCAACACAAGGCTGAGTTGGAAGGAATAGATGCTGTATTTGATCAACAAACATGTGAAGAAGATTGTCAATCAGATTCATTCAACACGGACAACGTGGGATCGGAATGTCAATATACTCAGAAACAATACGGTCGCGCAACAAGAATGTATATTTCCTCCCAATCGGATTCCATTGACGCAGAAATCGTATCCGATATTTTTCGCAGATGTGAGGAGTGGCTATCTTCAGAGTTCGTGCCTTCCTTCTTCAATCCACGCCAGAATGTACTGGGATCCCGAATGTTCGAAGGAGATGCTTCAAAAAGTTTACACTTTGTGAAGTACATTCGAAAGCTTTTGGAGTGACGATCGATAAGGGAACAGCATTTCATCTTTTACAAGTTTGTTTGCTATTTTGGTAATTTTGCGGCAGTTTCGTATATATAAGTTGTAAGGCTGCAGTATAAGATCCCCAGAAAGACGTCTAGACTAGGTGAATTATATAACAATGTATTCATTTTGGTCGTGAATTGAATTATCTTATGCAGAACGTTTCTTAGAGTAAGTTAACCTAGAGATCTAGTGATTAGAGAGTGTTCGCAAGAAACCACAACATTTTATTATACGCGCGGGTTGTAGACTTTAGTTTGTTAAACCGGTACCACCGCTTGGATGACTCTGCAATAACCCATTTTAATGGTTGCTATTGCTTCTATTGGTAAAATGAAGCGACGGTTTCAGAATTGTTCACAACTGTTGACAGATTCTCTTGCAGGAAAGCATCTTGCGTTTTTATTAATGTTTATTTCATGTACATTTGGAATAGTTAACTGTCGTTTAGTGTTGATATGGGAATTCTTTTATGAATATTTAATGTGGGATCTGACGCCTTCTATGGTTACATTATGGAGCTCAAACAATTCTTACAGCAATAATGGTATAATATGGCATAATTGACATGCAGAGGTACACACAATACCACATTAAGCTTTCAGTTACACCCAAATCTGTAATACTGATACGATTAGATCCATAGGAATCTTGAACAACAAAATAGACTAGGATATCGCCTGGAAATTCACCGTCTTGGCACACCTATACAATGAAGAATATGAATATTGCTCTTTTAAGGGACAATTCGAATGACCTGTTCTGTCCAGAAGGTGAAGCTCGTTATTGACAATCGATGTTTGGATAGCCAAGGCCGATCCTCTCGCCAATTGACATATCTAGAACGTCGATTTTAGTGACTCGTACTAGCTGTAGACAACGAATGTTAGACAGATCATGACAGTATGTTGATGGAAAATTAATGACGCGAATTTTGAGTGTTTTTGTTTTTGTTTTTCACTGACGTTGTCGAATAACTGTTCTGTCGTCCAGACTTTTCTCCCCTGAATGACTTGGCGGGAAATAATTTTATGTACTACGGTATCTGCGGCGGATACTGTGGTGCGAAACGTAACAAAGCACGTTTAGATTTTAAGCACGTTGATACGATTTGCCAAGTGGTTAGTATTGTTTCTTAGTGCATTTCTTTTTTGTATAGTTTAGCATCATAACTCGACTATTATAATTGAGTAAAGATAACTGTCATGCGTCGCCCAGTGATACTCAAATTTATTTTATATATCATGCCATTTTCTGTACAAGACCTGTATTACATTTATATTACAGTTTCTCGGAACCATTGCGACTAAGGACTTCCGTATCAGTTACCCATGCAGCTCGATTCATTTTATAGGATTCGGACGTGTTTACGACCCTGCGAAAACGTTAGATGAGGTCGCAAGAAAATACTTGCCGTCTCAACGCTGAATATTAAATGTTGGACTGACGCTTGGGAAAGTCGATGTCATCTCATCGCGGAACGATATATAGCGGAACGAAATTTAAATACGGTTAAGTCTACTGGTTGGATGATGTGTCCCACGACAATGGGTCTACATCTAAATGTTAAAACCGCAGGGTTAGAAATACTGATGCATTCAGATTTTTGTTCTTTGATAGTCTGGGTTATTTCTTTTTTATTATGTCCAGGTGTATACTCATATAGCCACCCATGTGTGGCGACATGCTGAACCATGGACCTTACACTTATATATGGTCGAACGATATATTTTTGATACCTCGAATTACACGTGTTGAAACAGTAAAGTACCAATGCAGGACGCCGTGAAATTCCAACCTATCATTCTTAATTATAGATCCGGCGGACAGTTCATGAGATCTCTAAGATGACGAAATCATATTAACTGATGTTCAGATATCTGCCATGTAGATAAGTTATATATCAGATATTCCAACATAAGTTGAACGGAAGTCTCCATCTGTCAATGAACTCTAATGCAGTTAATTCTTAAAAAGAATGTACTAAAAATACGCTTTAGCCATCGTTCATATTCTAAGATTAATTAGCTAGGACTGAGACCCAATTGAAGAAGTTTGGCGATACCGGTTTTGTCGCAGCTGATTGGAAGGCCAGACTGCCAGAAAAACTCACACTTGCGACAACCTGCTCCATTATCGGATTGGTTCTGTCTGTGGGCAGATATGTGATTTAGAATACATGCCGTTTTACATTTATATGAAAACAAGCATTCGAAGTTTTCGAAAGGGGCGAACAATCTGCATTGTATATTGGAGAAATAGTAACATTTACGAAATTTCGTGATAAAATGAACAAATTAAAGGAAAGCTAATTAACCATTCTTGCACATCAAAGTCGAATGCATTATTATGGTACCCTCTTTGGTACGCCCAGTTTAGGTCTGAGATTCGACATTCAATATCCAGCAGTGGCCCATAACAGAACTTCCACTGTAATAATGGGAAGTCATTTTTCATCCGACAGTTATCATCAATTTCAAATATGCTTGAAATGAAAGCTGGAAAAACACGAGATGGTTTCCTGCAACTTGGCGGTCAACAGTAGAAGTTGACCGCCAAAAGGGATTGAACAACAAGATGATGCAGACAATAGATAACTATTAGAACCATGAACTATGAAAGAAATTACTCGGGCGTCTCCATTGACTGGAAAATCATAATCGATGCTGAAGCATAATGCAGTTCATTTTTGTTGAAGAGAGAAGAGAAAAATAATATCGAGCACATACGATGGAGGAATAATCTCTCTTTAATAAGCCATATCATAATCCCAGAAGTACCGCATATTACCGCATATTCATGCCGGCCCCGAGACTGGAGGACAGATTCAGGCACATGCGTGTTTTCACGAGAACCATGTGCGTGAACCCGCCCTTCAGTCTCGTTGAATCTGCGGAATCTGCGGTAATTTACGGTGCTTCTGGGATTACGATGTGGCTTATTGGAAAAGTGTAATACAGCTGTGTACTCCAAAATATAAGATGTTCCCTTAAACTTCTTGGCGCGTGAATAATGTTTGCATTCAAATATACGAGGAGCTTTATTGCAAGCGTTGAAAGTCGTTATAGTCATGGCTTTGTCAGAGAACAATCTATTGTGTCGGTTTACAGAGGCTGGAGGACAAGACAAATTATTAAAAAGACAGGTATGGTAATTTTCGAAGTTTACAGGATGTGTCGGTTTACACAGCTGTCGGTTCAGACGGGTCTTCCTGTATTTCGTCGTTCAGCTAAATAGTGCATCATGGCAAATATATAAAAGTCAAGATAATTCCCCAATTAATATAATGTGTTGCATGTAAAGATTTGAGTATCAGCCATATAACCTTTACATAGTCAGAAAACTTCGCAAACTCATAATTGCAGATTATGTCACAGACTCAAATCTTCAAACTGAACAGTGATATCCAAAACAATACAGACATCTGATATCGAGGTGTCTGCAGATGGTAGACGGTCGGTTTCCTGTTGACCACCAGTGAACTATTCTTTACACATCAGTTATCTCTGGAACTGGGAGAAATTTCCCATTCTAAATTTGGATGATTCGAACGTTTCACATCTATCAGAATGGATATAAAACGTACCAAATTAATATTATTATCAGCGTTCCTCTTCTGGTTTAGCAGATCAAATCATACAAGTGAGTACAGCTAATATTTTTCTGTAGTGTACCTGTTTTAATCAAACGTCCACTTTGTCATAACAGTATTTTCGTTATTTTGATATTACACTATCTTAGTATATAGCACAGATCCTAGTGCTGAAATTGGTCGAGTACCATGCGAGATTCGAACCAGCGACCAGAGTAAGGCACCCAACCGCAGCACTATATGTCGGCGATCTAAACCACTCGGCCAACGGGCCTCTCACAAAACTAGGAGGTATTGGATCGGTAGTCTTGAAAGCGAGCACACAATACTCTTCTGATGACCGTAATGACACAGCTCCCATAGCTGAATATATGAGAAGATATTTTTTGTCATTTAGAAATTGATCGTATAGTATTTTCGTTATTTTGGGATTAGATTATCTTGGTATCTCTGATGCTCGCTGGTTCGAATCCCGAATGGGGCTCTACCAATTTTCAGCCCTAGAATCGGCGCTATATACTAAAATAGTGTAATCCCAAAATATCGAAAATAATGTCTTAGGATAACTTTCTAAATGACAAAAAAAATCTTCTCATCCTTCGTCATAACTGGCAAGATGGTAGTTTTCAGCCTAGAGTCGAAAAAACGCACACAAGTCATCATGGAGTGTAGTGGCAAATCACCTGGCCCGAGAACGGAACCTGGTTACAACAGTGAATAATCTGACTGTTGAAGGACCCGACTGTTAAGTGAATTGATCGGCAGTAACCTGGTCGAGATCACCATTGAGATCCTGTAATAGTAATACGACAATGAAAAACACAAGTCCTTACCGCATTTTATTTCAGTGACATAAAACGACCTGCACTAAAGTCAAACAGTTAGATTATCGTCTGATATATTTCATTTGATGACCTAATTTATTAATTCCAGATTGTTTTTGTAACGTAAACTGTCATAACCTGAAGTCAAACAATTATTGAATTGTCTTATTTGTCTCTTGCTGCTATAGATACAACCCATTTAAATGTTGGGAAAAGAGGATGTGTTGGCGCTAAATGAGACATTTTTATTGGGCACTAAATTTCCTTAAAGCACGATATGTAAATATAGACACATTAATTCTGACAATATTTGATATAAGATGAATATTATACAATTATTGCATGTTATAGGGTGGGACATCACGATTTGTCAGCTCGAGACAAGTGATGTACAACGAGCGCGCAGCGCGAGTTGTACATCACTTGTCTAGAGCTGACAAATCGTGATGTCCCACTCTATAACATGCAACAGTTGTTTTATTATACCGAATTACAAGCGTCTAGTCCGTCATTCATAATCCAGCCGTCGTCCATTAGAGAATATCCGCGTCCATAATCCAAAGACCTATTCCATATTCCATATAACAGTATTATCACCAAATTCAAAAAGACAATCATAGTATACATAAACATAGGCTTGTTTCCTGCAAGAGAGAAGCGGTCAACAGTTTTCAATGATGCCGACAAGATATCATGATGTTCCAAAAATATCAAATCCGTATCGCTGATCAGTATTCTTAATCCATAATATTCGTTGTAAAGTCGTCATCTAAAGAATGATGTATCTCAGTAACGCTTTGATTGTGACTGTTCATATGAGTACCATGAGGATCTTGAAGTACATGGTTCATACGGCCCCTAGCCCCGGGTTAAGCGGAATTAGACACAAGTTACGAAACGTAGCGCCATAGATCTTGCACGCTACGTTCGTATTTTGCTATCAGCATGCGATATGTATCGCCAAATTTGAGAAACTTTGAGTGGAGGCGCTTGGTGGAATAGACCTGTTTTATAAGTTTCTGCAACAATGTTTTGTGACGTTGATTAAAATCATCACATTTAACACAGGATCTAGCGAATGCTACTAAGCGAGATATGTATACGCCATATGCAGGTCCCACTGGAATATTACTGTCCAGAAAGGGATAGTTTACGATGTCGAAATTGTAATCATCTCTTTTCTCATAAAGTCGACGAGAGAGAATGCCCGCTTCATTTTTTATAGAGATATAGATCTAAATATGATGTGCCTGTAGGGCTGTCTGTAGTTTCCTTCAAATCCAGTGAAGGTGAATATATATCCTTCACTGCGTCATTTATATAGCGATTATCCACAGCGAGAAGATCGTCTATATAGCGTTTGGTGAATGAGAAGGAACGGGCTTTGAATGGATCGGTTTTTGAAAGCGCCTGCATATAGTCATATTCATAAGAGATCAGATTTCAATAAAATGGGGACTTTATAATCATGTGAATGAGGATGGTACGGTGAAATAAGCATATCGTGTTCAACACTGCGCGACCGTTGTTGATGTCAAATCCCCCGCCGAAATGGCAGCAATATTTTTTAGCATTGTTGGTCTCGGGGGGGGGGGGGATATACATGAGGGAGACAACTGCTACTTCATAGGCATTGGATGCGGAAGGGTCTTTCTACCTTCCCATGTTTTAAAATCAACTCAGAACGTTTGACTGAACGTTTTTTTTTGCTTCTGTAATATAGTTTACATGCAGTGAAGCATGGAAATTATGTAACCGAGAAGCGACCCCAAGTGACATCTCAAGGCATATTATCTGCAAACCTAATTTGACGAGAAGCTGAATGCATCCTCAACCTATTGTCTGGAAACCATATTTTAAATTTGCCACCAGGTGTCGCCACCTGTAGGTGCAAGTGGGCGAAATGCAATCCCAAGGATCATCTCTTGACATGGTGTATCAGCATACGAACTTTGGGAAGAATCTGAAAGGTGGTTATTGACCGGAAACCAAATTTAGATTTGTATGCACAAGTGTGCGAAACACAATCACAAGTGACATCTTATGGCATATGAATACCAAATTTGAGAAGAATCCGATGAGCAGTTGTCAAATTATTGCCAGAAACGAATTTCAGATTTTTCCAGCAGGTGAAATACAATCACAAGGGACATATCATGGCATGGTATCTGCATACCAAATTGGAGAAAAATCTGATGAGCGAAATCAAATTTAGATTTCACGCGAGGTGGTGCTACCTGTAAGCACAAGTGGGCGAAACGCAATCCCAAGCGACATCATATGTCATGATATATTCATACCAGATTTAAGAAGAATCTGACGAACGGTTCTCAAGTTATTACCCGGAAACAAATCTGGTATTCCGCCACCAGGTGGCACCACCTGTAAGTAAAAGTGAGCGAAAGGCAATCCCACGCAACATCTCCTGGCATGATACATGCATGCTAAATTTGAGGAGATTCTGATGAGCAGTTCTCAAGTTAATGGCTGAAAGCAAATTTTGATTTTAACACCTGGTGGTGCCACCTATAGGAGCAAGCGGACGAAATGCAATCTCAAGCGACATCTTAGGTCATGGTACTACCCGGAGACAAATTTGGGATTTTACCACCAGGTGGCGCTACCTGTAAGCGCAAGTGAGTGAAAGGCAATGCCATGCAACATCTCCTGGCATGATACATGCATGCTAAATTTGAGAAGAATCCGATGAGCATGCAGTTCTCAAGTTATTGGCCAAAAAACAAATTTCAGATTTCAGGTGGCGTCACTTTCTGAGCAGAAGTGGATAACGCAATCCCAAGCAACATCTCCTGTCAAGGTACCATTTATATGCATGCATGCCTAATTTGAGAAGAATTTGACGAGCAGTTCTCAAGTTATTGCTCGGAAACCAAATTTCGAGCCAAATTTCAAAGCGTTTCAAAGTTATTGCTTGCAGCACAAAAGAACGGAAAGAACCCTAGTGGCGCCACCTACAGGCAGATCTTTCTGAAACGCAATACCAATCAACATCTTGTCACAAGGAATGCATATGCCAAATATTGAAGGAACTATATACAGTCGATCGAATACGATTGGAGGCATGCCTTTTGCGTCTTTAGTAAAGGAAACAGTCATTATTTGTGAAGAAAGTAAAAACGTAAAACTTACCAAATTTAAAAGAATCCATTAAGGTCCAACAGTTACTGTCCGGAAATGCAATTTTGTCTTGGCCCTCAGGTAGCGCCATGTGTAGGCAGATAGGCATCAAATCTTGAGGCAAGTTCCCTTGACATTGGAAATAGAAAATGTTAACTTGGCCTACAGGTGGTGCCACCAATGAGCAGATCGACAAGAAAAACAATACCAAGTGAAACCTTCAGGTAAGGTACATGTATACCAAACGTGGAAAGAATTCATTCAAGTATTAAAAAGTTATTGTCCGGAAACATAATTTTAAATTTTCCCCCAGGTGGCACCACCTATATGTGGATCGGCATGAAAAACAATGCCAATGCATACACACCAAATTTGGAATGAATCGGTTCAGGTTTTCAGAAGTTATTATCTGGAAACACTTAACTTGGCATCCCCTATCAACATGAAAAACATTCTAAAGCCAGATCTTAGGCAAGGTACTACCACACCAAATTTGGAAAGAATCCTTAAGGTTTTCAAAAGTTATTGTCTGGAGATGCAGTTTTAACTTGGCCCGAGGTGGCGCCACCCAGAAGCGGATTGGCACGAAAAACAATTCCAAGCAAGATCTATAGACAATGGACATATTTACCAAATACAAAAACATGGGTCTGTGCCTGATAAATTGAAACCTTTTGGGGTTGCAATTATCCTAATATTGCAGACAACACACAAATTTCAGCTTCTGCCAAGATATATTGGAGATATATATGCTCAAACACAATATATGAGGGTCGGGCGAGGACTAATTTGGGAGATAGAGGGTGCGGCTTGGCGCCCTGGGGATGGGGACATGTTCTTCTTGGGCGTAGTGGTAGGTGTGCTGACATGAAAGCCATAGAAAGCTCCCGGTACATGAAACAACCACGCTGACAACTGCATGCCATCATCTGTCAGTCCGAAAAACCACAAGGTGGAATTCAATTCAATTCAGGAAATTGATCATATGCACAGTGTGCACCCAAACTTTAGGAACTCAGTTGTAATTAATATAGTAAGTTACACGTGTGGACACAAATGGTTCCTGCAGAAGCTTTAGGGTAAATCATATGATGTGAGATACAATTATTTGATAGCAAAATTGAAGGAAATGTTGTCCTTCATTTAAGATGACACGAAATAAATAAAAAAAACGGGTTCGGTATTTCATGTTATACATCTGAAATAAAATATGATTCATGCAAAAGCTTTAGGGTAAATCATATGATGTGGATTACAATTATTTGATAGCAAAGTTGAAGGAAATGTTGTCCTTCATTTAAGATGGCACGAAATTCAAAAACCAGGGGTTCGGTACCTCGGGGAATTCCCCGTCAGTTATTTCATATTATACTTCTGAAATAAACTATGGTTCTTTTAAAAGCTTTAGGACTGGTAGGATTCTCTCATCGTTCGTGATCGTTAACTTATCACAAACTTGACGGATTGTGGTGATCATACAGTACAGAGTTAGATCTATATTATGGACATTTCTATACTATGGGCATTTGGTCCACCTATAAGAACTTTTGGGTTATTCATTGCCAAGGTATTCTACTGTTACAGATTTAACGTACAGTCTCGGCCACACTCGTTGGCTTGGGCGACAATCGACCTGCATTGGAATTCGAATAGTGTTCGAACTGTTAATAAGACATGCAAATTCCTGGGAACGACAATGCGACTGAAACAAAAATTTCTCATGAGAATGTGACACTGGCACCCATTTGGAATTAAAAACTATATGCGATCAAATCTCAGTCATTTAATTTTCCTTATGCTGACTTTCCGCTGGGTGTCACTTTTTGGCGTAAAACGTCAAGGTATGCTCGTCGCGAGGTTTTATAGCACATAAATGAGTAAAATGTCTCATTCTGCCAGTAAAGCTGCTTCAGATTGCTTTAGCAGAATACCATGGACAACCCTATGACATAAATAGGCTGCCCGGACATGTGTTCTTTGGTGTTTGAATTGGGGAATTTAGGAGGCCAGGGCCAGGCCTAAACACCTGTTGTTTCTCCAAAAAGTCTCCCGGACAGATTTATAATGCCACATATCCCGATGAAAATAGGATGGGGGTACCAGTATACGAGTTGTCAGAGCATTTCCATCATAGCTCTCTAGATTTGTATCTAATACCGCTTATGCCGGTGCTAGGGGCCGTGTGGTCATATCATCCAAGTTGCCACATGAACAGGTACAATAAAAGCGTACCTGAGATACAACACATATCACTAATCGTTAGATTCTTGGTATGTGCTTTAGAATAGGTTAACCAGAAGACTATTCTGTGAAGTCATGTGACGCAGTCAGTATGTCGGCACCTCTTCCCACTTCCCTTATATGTGTTGTAATTTTTTCCTGTATATGGCGAGATTCTGCTGGTGGACGTTTCGTCCCCGAGGCCCGCCCCCTGTACAGACCTTTTGGTCTTTGATATATGTTGGCACTTGTGGGAAGTTGATGCTGGGTCGACATCGGGCCTTACAGACTAGTCTTTTGTGTTAAATGCCGTCATTTACATCTGACGACGATACAGCTCACCAATCTCCAATGTACGAGTTGTCACAGCGAAACAGCTCACCAATTACCAGTATACGAGTTGTCAGAGCATTTCCATCATAGCTCTCTAGATTTGTATCTAATACCGCTTATGCCGGTGCTAGGGGCCGTGTGGTCATATCATCCAAGTTGCCACATGAACAGGTACAATAAAAGCGTACCTGAGATACAACACATATCACTAATCGTTAGATTCTTGGTATGTGCTTTAGAATAGGTTAACCAGAGCACTATTCTGTGAAGTCATGTGACGCAGTCAGTATGTCGGCACCTCTTCCCACTTCCCTTATATGTGTTGTAATTTTTTCCTGTATATGGCGAGATTCTGCTGGTGGACGTTTCGTCCCCGAGGCCCGCCCCCTGTACAGACCTTTGGTCTTTGATATATGTTGGCACTTGTGGGAAGTTGATGCTGGGTCGACATCGGGCATTACAGACTAGTCTTTTGTGTTAAATGCCGTCATTTACATCTGACGACGATACAGCTCACCAATCTCCAATGTACGAGTTGTCACAGCGAAACAGCTCACCAATTACCAGTATACGAGTTGTCAGAGCATTTCCATCATAGCTCTCTAGATTTGTATCTAATACCGCTTATGCCGGTGCTAGGGGCCGTGTGGTCATATCATCCAAGTTGCCACATGAACAGGTACAATAAAAGCGTACCTGAGATACAACACATATCACTAATCGTTAGATTCTTGGTATGTGCTTTAGAATAGGTTAACCAGAAGACTATTCTGTGAAGTCATGTGACGCAGTCAGTATGTCGGCACCTCTTCCCACTTCCCTTATATGTGTTGTAATTTTTCCTGTATATGGCGAGGTTATGCTGGTAGACGTTTCGTTCCCGAGGCCCGCCCCTGTACAGACCTTTTGGTCTTTGATATATGTTGGCATTTGTGGGAAGTTGATGCTGGGTCGACATCGGGCCTTACAGACTAGTCTTTCGTGTTAAATGCCGTCATTTACATCTGACGACGATACAGCTCACCAATCTCCAATGTACGAGTTGTCACAGCGAAACAGCTCACCAATTACCAGTATACGAGTTGTCAGAGCATTTCCATCATAGCTCTCTAGATTTGTATCTAATACCGCTTATGCCGGTGCTAGGGGCCGTGTGGTCATATCATCCAAGTTGCCACATGAACAGGTACAATAAAAGCGTACCTGAGATACAACACATATCACTAATCGTTAGATTCTTGGTATGTGCTTTAGAATAGGTTAACCAGAAGACTATTCTGTGAAGTCATGTGACGCAGTCAATATGTCGGCACCTCTTCCCACTTCCCTTATATGTGTTGTAATTGTACCTAAGTCAATTTACCCCAACATGGTCGACGTCTAGTGTCGGCCCCGTATTGGAATTATCTGGCAACTGGTCGGTGGTTTCAGCTTGTCGTTGTTGTTGAGCTCAGTTGTTCTTTTCCAAAGTGAAGTATGCCTGTTTAAGCTGGACGTATTGCGCCATGAAGGTGTCGAGTCAAACATAAAAACGAAAGACAGTTGCCATAAGACTTGGTTGATTTCAGAGTGCTGATCGCAATACAGTTCTTCTGGTAATCTGATATTATCTCTCAAAAAATGCCACTAGGGCGCGTTTCAGAAATGCGTACGGGATGAACATGATTTTTTTTGCGTTAGGACAGCGTGTGAGGACTAGTATGCAAGATTGATGCACCTGTACGTCAGAGTCGCATGTTGGGGAATTTCCTTTAATCCATTATGTAAAAACATTAGCCTATTAGTCATTTATTACCTGCATTGACATATCCATTTCATGAAAAAGACATGCATGTATGTAGCGATTTTACACGGTACCCCGAGTCAAGGGGGAAAATCATGGCAAAAGAAGTTTTGGCTACATGGGTGCCAAAATCTGGAATGACCTCCCCTCGGATATCAGAAATGAGGACAATTTTAAGTGTTTTAAACGAATAATTAACAAGTGGAAAGGTCCAAGCTGTTCTTGTTATCTCTGCAGATACGATATTTCTAATTAATTAAATCTATCCTAGTTTTACTACCTTGTAAATAGGAATCTTATGGTATTCCTGTTGTGTTGCGGTACTTTTTTTTTTTTTTGCCTAGTCCGTTTTATCTGCGTTGCAATACACGCTTCCATACTCTTTTAATTTTATATATATATACACACATATGTTGGTCGGACCAATAGCTTTTGTAGCTAATGTTATCTGTATTAACCATTCCGACGTTAAATAAAGATTGAAATGAAATGAAATGAAATGGCATGGCCATGTCTTTAAATTCGAGGAGTAGATATATGATTGTAACTTGTAGCGATTCTGTGGAACACAGAGAGTTTATGAGAGGAGGCTGTCGGGAGAAAGAGCCCGGTAGCTATTTTAGACGACAGGGTATGTAATCTGATGAACGGAATGGATGTGAAATGTGTGTAATAAATTTAAGAGAGACGACTTCGGTGAAAATGGGCCTTGTATATGATTGTAACTTGTAGATATAACTTTGTGGAACACTGTTCATCTGGATGTTCGATGGATGTATCGTTAAATGAGTGTATTTGTACTACGATGTGGCATTTCCTGAAGCTGTAACGAAAGTATGATTACAGCTGGAGGGTGCAGAACGGTGCATATAATGTCCGAAAGACAAGCGGCTCTCCGGGAAACTGAGGTGTTGATGGGCGCGAAATAACGTTGTTTTATGTTCTAGAGTGATAAGATGCTCTCCCTTATCACAAAGGACCTGGTATCTTTAGATGGGTAAATGGTCCCAGGTCAGGTGCAAGGCAGAAGTACCAAAATAAAATACTCCCAGTACAAGAAATCGTTCAATTGGCATGAAGTACAATATTATATTGTATACTCAGAAAAAATTCAAGACACTGAGTCTCTTCATTCTCGAGTAACAGGGCGGGGAAGTAGTGCATTTGTGCAAAATAGATGCTTCTGAGGTGAAAACAATTCCTATTGTTCTCTGTAAACACATGAAGATAAACGATCACCAGAACCAGATTTGATCTACGACCACAAATTGGAACAGCGTTGTATCAAGCTGGTTTTGGTTATCGTTTAATCTTCATATATTTATAGAAAGAAAATATGAGGTGTTTTCGCCTCATCATTGGCGATTTTGCACGAATGCACTACTTCGCGGCCCTGTTATTCGAGAATAATGAGACTCGGTGCCTTGAAATTTTCCTGAGTATACAATATAATATTGTACTTCATGCCAACTGAACAATTTCATGTAATATTTTATTTTTGGCACTTCTACCGCACCTGTTCTGGGGTCATTTACCATTCTAAACGTACATGGTCCTTTCCAATGCGTGGATTTTCTATAGCATATGGCTGATTGCTGGTAACTGGAGGAAGACGATTCCGAAGTTTCCTTCCGATGCATTATTTGACATTAGCTTTAGTATTAGCGCTGGGAAATTAGCCTGAATTCGTAAATGATATTTCGAAAACTTGAGTCTCCATTTTCAACAATCTGTAAATATTTCTTGCAGTCCTCTTTCGGAGTTATTTAAAGATGGACGCGCCCATGAGAATTTGTGTTTCTCCAATACTTGCTGGGATGGTACCATTCTGTGCATGGCAAATAATTGAGTTTTGATTACAGTAAGCATTTACTTACGAATTCTTCATAGGTGCTTCTCGCGGTTGTGATATGCGTATTTAATCTGGCTGGAGATAGGGGGATTATTTTCTTCATAGCCAAGAATTCTGTGCACCAAAATACATTCATTGTGTCCGTTTGATTATGCTAAATGTATTGCTTAATTTGGCTGAATATCCCCCGAGTTAACGTTTTTGATCGAAAAAAAAAAAATCATTGTGCGAAAGCCACACGGAAGCCAACTTCAAGAAATGGATCGGTTACATTTCACTATAGACACTTCACATACCGTGACACGCCTATTTGGAAATCTCTCTTTTTGGTGAGAAAGATGATCTTCCCCGTCAAGAAAAATCCCAATCTACTATATCATTGTATCAAACACTATCAGAGAATGGGGGAAACAATCCAAGATGATGGCATTGATTACGTCAATTTCTCAGAAGTAATTTCTCGTCTGATTTTTTTCAGTTAAGCAATTTTCTCTTAAATACTGCAGTAAATATTTATCTGATGTGAAACAAGAAAATTCACACAACAGATGTTGTATGAAAAAGAGCGATGTTTTTTCTGTTAGAAAAAAATGAATAACCTGTGAAATTAACAAGATTGTAATATTTCGAGATATTCATATCTCCAAAGAGACAAAACACACTAGCTACATGACGCATCACTTATGTATGTGAACGTAATTTTATTGCATTCGATCTGAATCATACCGGAACACGCACTCCAAGATGACTGAGTAAAAACAACTCCGCATTGAATGAAGAGACTTCAGTAGACGTTATCCAGCGATTGGCTACATGCATTATTAACTAGACGTTATCTGATAGCTATCTGTCAAGTTGAGTAACGTGACAAGATACTTTGTTGTCGGCCATTTCGTTAGGCCTCTCCCGTGGTTTTAACCATAACCGATCGACAAGACGACTGTCACATTAATTTGCTCAATAAGCAAGTTAATACCAGACTTGTCCAATATCCCGAGAGAAAATCTGCACTGGGGAAGGTAAGTTATAGAATTCCCAATCTAGAGAACATTGCTCCTTCCATTATGTATTTTAGAGACATACACATAACTGGAAGAGTAAGATGAGTATATTATATTTAACTGGGCGCCCAGACTCTATTTTGTTAAAGACCAGATGCATGTGAAACATATAGCATATTGTAAAATAAACTTCGCTGATTTTGGCGTTTTCAGACATGATCTTACTATCTATACCTTTAAAGCTGTACTGTCCGTTTGTCTGTCCGTATTTTTATAACTCGATAACCGCGCGCCGTAGAGATAGAACATAACACTATTCGAAAGGTTTTGATCAGGAGGGTAACATTGACCTATTCTGGACGGGGTCCCGTGGGTAGGGGGGATGGCCATATATTGTTTTATTATGTTATATGTGTATTATCGGCTTGCACGATAGACCTCATCAAATCCGTGCAGAACCTGGCGGTATACATGTATTCAGAGGATGTACGTAGTACATGAACTACAAGCATCAAATCCTACATTCAGCAGGCTGCCGCCGCCCAAAATGTGTTGTCCCATAACTCAATAACAACGTGATGTCGAGATACAATTTATACATAAAGGTAAAGATTCCGCTCAGGAGAATGACGGGAAGCTATTTTATACTGGATCCCAGAGGCTAAAGACAAGCCCAGAGGCTAAAGACATCCTGTGTTCAATAGATATCCGTCGTCCATATTGTGTTTTCCATTACGTAGTTGGCCTTGAATCGAATTGAATGATTCGACAAATATTGCGGGTAAAAAAATAAAGTACCAAGATAATATCAACGTCCGAATCATGACCGAGTTATAATCATATATATCCACATCAGTTGGCCAAGGTGTTGTTGGATTACAGTAAAATAGTATGGAAAAGTGTTTATCTGGAATGAGAATTGCCAAGTGTATCTACAATATATATAATCTTTTTTCTATATTTTCAATCTAAAACGTATGTATGTGTGTTTGTATAAGTTTTTTTTAATATAAGTTTGGGTGCTGGACAAGGGAACTGAAAACCATTACGGATGAGTAAATGTATTTCCACACGAAATTTACTGAACATTTCGAAATTGTAAAATATTAAATCAGTGATCGTTATTCGTAAATATGAATTACATGTTGACCTACAGACCATTTTCATAACCCCTGCTGTTTTGCGCAGGAGCTGGCTAGTGAGGTCAAGTGGGGTCGGCTTCACTTATTGACATATGTTAACTAAACTGCAAACTATATATAAGAATTTAATCGAGCAAAACTCTGCCACTATTTATCCCATTTTTATTGTTCAAGGATTATGAAACCTGAAGAGATGCCCAGATATGTATAGTTTGAAAAACATTTACATTTAAATCATGGTGAAATATTTACCTAAAAAATGTCAATTCGTTGGGAATTTTTGCGATATACCCACGCTCGTGTTTTCTTTGATCATAAAGTAAAAGTCCATGTATATATTTCTCATTTAGAGTATTATAGGATTATGAAAATATAAATCTCATGTCTCTATCGTTAGCAATTTTCTTGTAATTTTCGGCGAAAATGTTCAGGAAGCCGAGCGGAGCGTTCTGCGATAGGCCACAGATACTGACACGTTAAAAACTGCTGACACACGACGCACATGTAAATCAGAATATAACCCAGCAAAGCACCAGCAAATATGTTTAGTATCCATGTTTTAGTATCCATCTGATATAGACCAGTAATTAAATTTAAAGATGTCATGGTAGGACTAGGGAAATTTAATGCATTTTTCAGCAATTTGCGGCAGCCTATATTTTATAAAATATCCATAAACTTTTCAATTAATAACATCTTTAAATTTTATTGATGGTCTATATTAGAAAAAATATGAATACTCACCATATTTGATGGTGTTTTGCTCATTTACATTCTTATTTGTCATAAGCTTTTATCATGTCGGTAGCTGTCGGCCTATAGCAAAAATGTTCCGCTCGGCCCCCCGGGACTTTTTCGCCGAAGATTGTTTTCTTAAAACATTACAAGTAAACGGTTGAAGATACAGAAATTAGATTTGAAACAGATTGAAAATCGGATAGATATCGGTTTTTGCTCGATGATAATCTGATATGTGTGCAGTTCGCATTGAGTTAACATGTGTCAGTAACTGAAGCCGACCCCAGTTGACGTCACTAGACAGTTCCCCCGTAAAACAGCGGGGGTTGTGAAAGTCGTGTATATGAACTTCCATCGCTAGTTCAAACGCTTAATAGCGCGCATAATCCCAACGGATTGCATGCGCCGTCCAAATTCAAAACTGACTGACTGTCAAACGCTTAACTGATAATCGCGATAGAAGGAAATACAGATACAATATATAGGTCAACAGTTATACTGGAGTGTGATCAACTATGAAGGGCACACACCGTAATCTATATGTGAAATCATGTACACTGAAGGTGTGGATTCGTGCAAGGGTACAAGGTACATGGTTTATGTCACAATGACATATATAATAATCACAGTGAAGGGGTCCTGCTGAGCTGTGGTACTAAACGTTGCTCACAACATATCCTAAGAGGAACCATATGGGACAGGGGATACACATGTACAAGTAATCAACTTTATAAGATCGATAGTTGTGGTCATTCCCTCATGTAAGAAGTCACGGGAGTGCTGGTACATGCAGTACATGGAGATGGCAGCCATGCAGTGGACTTCAGATCAATATTACAATTATAGTATATTGTTGCTCATAATACACAAGGCATTCTCTCAGTCGATGACACCACGGAGCATACTATAGAGTAGGCCTCATGATGAAACTATACATGTACAGTACAGTACAACGCAGGACTTCAAGTCAGATCCTAATTTATCCTTTTCTCAGCGTAACTGCGTAATTCCAGCTATAACCCTCTCTTTTTCTGACAGCGTAACTGCGTAACTCCAGATATAGATCTCTCTTTATGACAGCGTAACTGCGTAACCTCGTCAAAGGACCATTTCCTTTTTGCTCAGCATAACTGCGTAACTTTGTCAGACCCTTTCTGTTTTGCTCAGCGTAACTGCGTAATTTCGGATCTAGACCTCTCTTTTCCTGAGAGCGTAACTGCGTAACTTTAGGTGCACCGTAGACATCTGTTTCTGACAGCGTAACTGTGTAAATTCGGCGATGGATTATTTATTTCCTCAACGTAGCTGCGTAACTTCGTCAAACTCTTTCTCTTTTTCTCAGCGTAAAGTTCTGCTGGTCTCCAGTGATGGACCAATTCATTTTACTCACAGCGTAACTGCGTAACTTCGTCAGACCCTTTCTCTTTTGCTCGGCGTAAAAGCGTAACTTGGCTCTAGACCTCTCTTTTACTGAGAGCGACTAACTGCGTAATTTTAGGTGTACCATAGACATCTTTTTCTGACAGCGTAACTGCGTAAGTTCAGCTGTGAACCTCTTTGCATGCGGACAGCGTAACTGCGTAACTTCATCCATGGACCATTCATTTTTGCTCTGCGTAACTTTATTAGACCCTTTCTGTTTTGCTCCTCACAAATACCATAACATGATTTGAGGCTTTCCCTTTTTGTCAGCGCAAGTCCAGGGATAAATCAATTAATCTTTTCTGACAGCGTAACTGCGTAACTCCAGATATAGATCTCTCTATATGACAGCGTAACTGCGTAACCTCATAGAAGGACCATTTCCTTTTTGCTCAGCGTAACTGCGTAACTTTGTCAGACCCTTTCTCTTTTGCTCGGCGTAAATGCGTAACTTGGTTCTAGACCTCTCCTTGACTCGAGAGCGTAACTGCGTAATTTTAGGTGCACCATAAACATCTTTTTCTGACAGCGTAACTCCGTAAGTTCAGCTGTGAATGTCTTTGCATGCGGACAGCGTAACTGCGTAACTCCATTCATGGACCATTTATTTTTGCTCTGCGTATCTTTATTAGACCCTTTCTGTTTTCCTCCTCACAAATAGCATTACCTTGATTAGAGGTTTTCCCTTTTTGTCAGCGTAAGTGCATAAGTCCAGGGATACATGTAAATCAATTCCTCTTTTCTGAAAGTGTAGCTGCGTAAATCCAGATATAGATCTCTGTTTATGACAGCGTAACTGCGTAACCTCGTCGAAGGACCATTTCCTTTTTGCTCAGCGTAACTGCGTAACTTTGTCAGACCCTTTCTGTTTTGCTCAGTGTGAAGTTCTGCGTATCTCCAGTGATGGACCAATCCATTTTACTCACAGCGTAACTTCGTCAGACCCTTTCTGTTTTGCTCGGCGTAAATGCGTAACTTGGCTGTAGACCTCTTTTTTCCTGAGAGCGTAACTGCGTAACTTTAGGTGCACCGTAGACATCTGTTTCTGACAGCGTAACTGTGTAAATTCGGTGATGGATTATTTATTTCCTCAATGTAGCTGCGTAACTTCATCAAACCCTTTCTCTTTTTCTCAGCGTAAAGTTCTGCGTATCTCCAGTGATGGACCGAATTTATTTTACTCACAGCGTAACTGCGTAACTTCGTCAGACCCTTTCTCTTTTGCTCGGCGTAAATGCGTAACTTGGCTCTAGACCTCTCTTTTACTGAGAGCGTAACTGCGTAATTTTAGATGTACATGTACCATAGACATCTTTTTCTGACAGCGTAACTGCGTAAGTTCAGCTGTGAACCTCTTTGCATGCAGACAGCGTAACTGCGTAACTCCATCCATGGACAATTTATTTTTGCTCTGCGTAACTTTATTTGACCATTTCTATTTTGCTCATCATCAATAGCATAACTTGATTAGAGGCTTTCCCTTTTTGTCAGCGTATGTGTGTAAGTCCAGGGATAAATCAATTCCTCTTTTCTGACAGCGTAACTGCGTAACTTCGTCAGACCCTTTCTCTTTTGCTCGGCGTAAAAGCGTAACTTGGCTGTAGACCTCTCTTTGATCCGAGAGCGTAACTGCGTAATTTTAGGTGTACCATAGACATCTTTTTCTGACAGCGTAACTGCGTAAGTTCAGCTGTGAACGTCTTTGTATGCGGACAGTGTAACTGCGTAACTCCATTCATGGACCATTTATTTTTGCTCTGCGTGAAGTTCTGCGTATCTCCAGTGATGGACCAATCCATTTTACTCACAGCATACATTGTAACTGCGTAACTTCGTCAGACCCTTTCTCTTTTGCTCGGCGTAAATGCGTAACTTGGCTCTAGACCTCTTTTTTCCTGAGAGCGTAACTGCGTAACCTTAGATGCACCGTAGACATCTGTTTCTGACAGCGTAACTGTGTAAATTCGGTGATGGATTATTTATTTCCTCAATGTAGCTGCGTAACTTCGTCAAACCCTTTCTCTTTTTCTCAGCGTAAAGTTCTGCGTATCTCCAGTGATGGACCGAATTCATTTCACTCACAGCGTAACTGCGTAACTTCGTCAGACCCTTTCTCTTTTGCTCGGCGTAAATGCGTAACTTGGCTCTAGACCTCTTTTACTGAGAGCGTAACTGCGTAATTTTAGGTGTACATGTACCATAGACATCGTTTTCTGACAGCGTAACTGCGCAAGTTCAGCTGTGAACCTCTTTGCATGCGGACAGCGTAACTGCGTAACTCCATCCATGGACAACTTATTTTTGCTCTGCGTAACTTTATTTGACCATTTCTGTTTTGCTCATCATAAATAGCATAACTTGATTAGAGGCTAGCTTTCCGTTTTTGTCAGCGTATGTGTGGAAGTCCAGGGATAAATCAATTCCTCTTTTCTGACAGCGTAACTGCGTAACTTCGTCAGACCCTTTCTCTTTTGCTCGGCGTAAAAGCGTAACTTGGCTATAGACCTCTCTTTGATCCGAGAGCGTAACTGCGTAATTTTAGGTGTACCATAGACATCTTTTTCTGACAGCGTAACTGCGTAAGTTCAGCTGTGAACGCCTTTGTATGCGGACAGCGTAGCTGCGTAACTCCATTCATGGACCATTTATTTTTGCTCTGCGTAACTTTATTAGACCCTTTCTGTTTTGCTCCTCACAAATAGCATATGATTAGAGGTTTTCCCTTTTTGGCACCGTAAGTGCGTAAGTCCAGGGATAAATCAATTCCTCTTTTCTGATAGCGTAACTGCGTAACTCCAGATATAGATCTCTCTTTATGACAGCGTAACTGCGTAACCTCGTCGAAGGACCATTTCCTTTTTGCTCAGCGTAACTGCGTAACTTTGTCAGACCCTTTCTGTTTTGCTCTGAGCGTAACTGCGTAATCTAGACCTCTCTTTTCCTGAGAGCGTAACTGCGTAACTTTAGGTGCACTGTAGACATCTGTTTCTGACAGCGTAACTGTGTAAATTCGGCGTAACTTCGTCAAACCCTTTCTCTTTTTCTCAGCGTAAAGTTCTGCTTATCTCCAGTGATGGACCAATTCATTTTACTCACAGCGTAACTGTGTAACTTCATCAGACCCTTTCTCTTTTGCTCGGTGTAAATGTGTAACTTGGCTCTAGACCTCTCTTTTACTGAGAGCGTAACTGCGTAATTTTAGGTGTACATGTACCATAGACATCTTTTTCTTACAGCATAACTGCGTAAGTTCAGCTGTGAACCAGTCTTTACATGCTGACAGCGTAACTGCGTAACTCCATCCATGGACCATTTATTTTTGCTCTGCGTAACTTTATTAGACCCTTTCTGTTTTGCTCCTCACAAATATCATAACATGATTAGAGGCTTTCCCTTTTTGTCAGCGTAAATCCAGGGATAAATCAATTCCTCGTTTTCTGACAGTGTAACTGCATAACTCCAGATATAGATCTCTCTTTATGACAGCGTAAGTGCGTACAACCTCGTCGAAGGACCATTTCCTTTTTGCTCAGCGTAACTGTGTAACTTTGTCAGACCCTTTCTCTTTTGCTCAGCGTAACTGTGTAATTTCGGATCTAGACTATGAGGCGCCGTTTGTCACTTTCTGATTTAATTTATTTATTTATATATATTTGGTATTTATCAGCCGGATATATAAATCCGTTAAATATGGATATGAAATAAACACTGAGTTTAGTAAAATTTAAATCCTATATCAGCGAAAATAATACGTGAAAGATTTATAAATACGTATTTGAAACTATATGAGATATATATATCTCTAGTTATGTTAGTTTTTGGATATAAATTTCTTCAATATATATATATATCCTCGATCAACGGTCGCATATTTATATATCCGACGTAACGTATTTGCTGATATATAAATATTTCAAAATCTGTTGTTGGAGATATATATATAAAGTAAATTCCTCGCTATAGTACAATACCGGTACGGAACGGGGCCTTACCTGTTGAATATCATCCCCATGTGCTCCCGGTGCTACGTCTTACAACCTTGAGATCTGCCGCAAGAGTGCCCTTGCCAACTCGTATCTCCCGGGGACTTATGTCTCCTCGTCCCTGATTGGCTGGTTTTCATGCAGCCCGCAGGGGCAATAACTCCCGGAGATAGATAGCGTTAGACCCTACTTAAGCCAGGCTGACCTACTCCTAACGGTAGCTAAGCTACATTTGGAGGCCCTGCTTAGGCTAGACTAACCTATTAAGGGTGGCCACCCTTGACTACCTAAAGGGCAGTGTTTACTACATATATACTGTCATCACCAAAGTTCTGATTTATAAATCCTTAACTGAGAAAGTATTGGATATATATATCCTAAGTAAGATATGCTAATGAGTAACTGGTGACGTCGTCGGTTTTGCTGTGGTTTTAGAAATGACCAGGGCAAGAAATGTCAAGTTGTCGAAATTTATGTTCCACTGACAATAAGTTTATGTTTATCCGCCGGGGGAAATGTTTGTACAAAATCTTGATTGTCATATAGTGGACACAAGTCTCCACCGGCGTTAGTTATCATCAAAGACGGTGCGGCGTTTGCAGTAAACCCTCTAATAATTCAATCGTAAGAGGTGAAATATCTCACCAAAAAGTCAGGGCGTGATAAAATTTATTAGAATAGCAAGTTGACAAAATGGCCAGAAATCATGCAGATGAAATATTATTTCTTGGTTATCTCAATGAGTCTAGAGGATTAACAAATTTATTAGACGACTGATTTGAATTGTGTTCATGAAATTAAAGGTTATTGTATTTGGTGATTGAATTATTATAGGATTTTACCTACCCTAAACTCCTTCTGCTGTTAGCCTTGTATACGTTCATGCATGGATTTTCTATCCGCATGTTTTATAAAACGTAACTTAAACTGCTCTTCATGCATAGATTATAATCTGTAAATATTCAATCAGGAGCCTCGACCTAATCGATTTTCCTCTCAAATGACTTTTGGCTGTTTTGGTTTTTGGTTATACAATTTAACAGGATTTTTCGATATATGTAAAGGTGATATAAAATTAGTAAACTGCTACTAAAATATATGAGAAGGCCAAAACAAATTTCGACATTTTGTCGCCCGACTATTACGGTAGGCCCCCTACGTCATATTGACTGAACTGATATTGCGGTAGGCTTATATCCTTATTGTTGTCTGTGCTAATGACACAAACATAAACGTAACAGGAAGGGTTTTTTCTCACGTAAAAGCCATGCTACCTTTACATCATCTTGATCTTTTCAAAAAGTCGGAAAACCACAATTTAAAAAAAATGAACTTAAAGTTTTCGCTTATGCTTGACTTGTCAAAGTGAAAAATCAAACACCAAATAAGCAGAACTTACCACTTCTATATTTCAATTTCCGAAATTACCGAAAACGAAAATCAAAAGTAAAATATTCATTTCTTTATAAAAATTAGACAGCATAATTATATGTCTTATCTGAAATCGTTCTATCTTCGTTTTACCTGTAGTAAAATATCATTGGATTAAACTTGTTGACTGCATCATGGGAGCATAGAATTTATTATTACTCCATGATGGGAGTACAAGAACTGCCTAAAGAAATTTCCCCTATAACATTGATAGATGGTTCACATATTAGTGCCAGTTTACAACACGGGACAACGTGGAAAGACTGTTCAGTGTTCGCCCACCCATGACACGTGCCAGCGCAGTAAAGATAAGACTTGGAGAGCTTCGGGTGACATTAGCGGTTTGGGGGTAATACGTATCGCAGCTCATTAGCATGTTTCACTAGGATATATATATCCACAACTTTCTCAGTTCAAGATTTATATATCAGAACTTTGGCGATGACAGGATATATATATCTCCAACAACACAATTTGAAATCTATATATATCAGCAAGATACGTTTCGTCGAATATATAAATACGTGATCGTTGATCGAGGATATCGAATAAATTTATATCCAAAAAAATAACGTAACTAGAGATATATATATCTAGCCATCTAAAATAGGTATTTATAAATCTTTCATGCATTATTTTCGCTGATATAGGATTTAAAATTTACTAAAACCAGTGTTAATTTCACCTTCATGTTTAACGGATTTATATATCTGGCTGATAAATACCAGATATTTATAAATAAATAGATTAAGTCAGAAAGTGACAAACGGCGCCTCATACTAGACCTCTCTTTTCCTGAGAGCGTAACTGCGTAACTTTAGGTGCACTGTAGACATCTGTTTCTGACAGCGTAACTGTGTAAATTCGGCGATGGATTATTTATTCCCTCAACGTACCTGCGTAACTTCGTCAAACCCTTTCTCTTTTTCTCAGCGATTTTGCATAACTCCAGTGATGGACCAATTCATTTTACTGACAGCGTAACTGCGTAACTTCGTCAGACCGTTTCTCTTTTGCTCGGCGTAACTGCGTAACTTGGCTCTAGACCGCTCTTTTACTGTGAGCGTAACTTTGTAATTTTAGGTGTACCGTAGACATCTTTTTCTGACAGCGTAACTGCATAAGTTCAGCTGTGAACCGCTTTGCATGCGGACAGCGTAACTTCATCCATGGACCATTGAATTTTGCTCTGCGTAACTTTATTAGACCCTTTCCGTTTTGCTCATCATAGTTCTGCCATTTCTCCAGATAATTATATTTCAAATTAGGTCAATCCAATATGGCTGCCAAAGCTTTTGACTAATCACCACCTTGTCACTGTACTGCATATGTATGGAACATATGATGTAAGAGCATTTGGAGTTATCAGCACAGACGGTAAAGGGCTTAAATATACACGTGTGCATCATTTTTCAGCCTACATGTATATATGAGTGTAACCCATCAAAACTTTGTATTAACTAGAATTTGACCTACCTTGATGAAATAGTACGTTT
>JAVTVY010008695.1:0-46150 GCA_036873755.1 Hanleya hanleyi
GGGTGGGTGCATGTAAAAATTTTCCTGAAAAATACGGAACACGGACTTTATCCTAAATTACGTGAAAATGCCTATATGGGGTATGGGGGTATAGGACCATCCTGGGAAACCTACTTCTCGACATTTGCGGTATAGGTTGTGGGGTCTCGTTTTCTTAGTCTCGTCATTTAGAACATGATAGGAAGTGTCCCGGAGCGAAACGGTGAAATTTTTGAAAAAAGTCACCGAGACCCATATAGACCCATACTGGGGTATAGGACCGATGTTTGTCCCACTGGGAAACCTACTTCTAGACATTTGCGGTAGGGCTGTTTGGATTTGTTTTCTTAGTCTCGTCATTTAGAACACGATAGGAAGTGTCCCGGAGCGAATCGGTGAAATTTTTGAAAAAAGTCACCGAGACCCATATAGACCCATATAGTCCCATACTGGGGTATGGGACCGATGTTTGTCCCACTGGGAAACCTACTTCTATACATTTGCGGTAGGGTTGTTTGGATTTGTGTTCTTAGTCTCGTCATTTAGAACACGATAGGAAGTGTCCCGGAGCGAATCGGTGAAATTTTTGAAAAAAGTCACCGAGGCCTGGGTAGGCTCATATAGACCCATATACTGGGATATAAGCCCAATGTATGTATAAATCCATACGGGGTGGACATGTTGGAGTCTAGGTGAGTCCCTGGTGGTCCTATGGTGTCGTATGAGGTTTTATTTTGAAGTTCTCATGCAGGAGCACTTGACTACACTAATGGTTCGTCCGTTGTCAATATTCTGCGCATGCGCAGTCTGGCCCGTAGTATAGAAAGCAGTCATTTTGGGGGGTATGTGGGTGTGTGTTTGGGGTAGAGATGCACCGCTATGGGTCCGAATGGGTCGTGGAAGGTGTCAAAGTGAAGCTTTGTGGGGTAGAGTCAGAATGGCGTGGTTTTATATGCAAGCCGCGTCAATCTGCGCATGCGCAGTTGGTTGTAGTAAGTAAAGTGGACATTTTGGGGCAGTGAAGGAAGGTATTTGGTGTAGAGAGGGACCATCCTTGGTCCGAATGCGTCGTGTGAGGTGTCATTTTGTAGCTCTTGGGGTGTAGACCCCGATTTGAGGGATGTTCACGTCATCTGTGACGTCATTGGTGACGTCATCAGTACGAGTAGTAGCCAAAATGGACATTTTGGGGCAGTGAAAGGAAGGTATTTGGTGTAGAGAGGGACCATCCTTGGTCCGAATGCGTCGTATGAGATGTCATATTGTAGCAACGCCCGTCAACGCCAAGCTTAACGCTTCAACGCCCTGGACAAATAGCTCAGAAGTTCTGATTTTCTAGATATTTGGAATTGTCACTAATTCTTCGAAATGCAGTGACGCCCGTCAACGCTTGTAGTTATGCCTTAACGCTCTAACATAACACCTTGACGCCATGATATAGACCGGAGAGAGAACAGCAACAACAACAAGGATGACACATGAGAAAACAACAACAACAAGAAGTTTTTTCATATAGTTTATTTTCCCCAATGTTACATCATACCCACGCTGGGGGAGCCGCGTTGGGTATGTTTACAACTCAAAAAGACTCTTGCCCAATCAGAGACCACCATTTGCATCTATCATATTCGTTCCTGTCCGTTAGATGTATTCTTGTCCAATCAGAAGTCGCTATTTCAGCAAGTTCCATCTTCGGCCATGTTCGCTCTGAACCGTTTATTCTAATCATCGTCGGACAGGCCTGGATATTCTTCGGGCAGCATGTCCTGAAACAGTTGTTTGCGCATTCTGATCGCATTTTCCAGGGCCTCGGTGGGTGGTAGCCCCATAGCCTCTTCCAAGTGACGCTTGGTCTTCATGATGGACCTGTGCGTGGGGTCGCCTTTCATTTCAAGCGGTAGTAAGGTATACTGTTCATAGATCGCCATGGCTGTTTTCCTGATGCGGGGGCGCATTTGGGTGTACGTCTGTTGTAAATTATCCTCTCCGGCGTCCTCGATCGCTGCAGCGTAAGTATTGATAGCTGCTGTCACAATACGATCCCAGAAGGTAGGTTCTGCCTCACTTTCCACGGACGTATGCTGACTATCTGAGGTCAAGCTCTCCGTATCACTAGATAGACTCTCAGCAATCTCTGTTTCGGTATCAGTCGATACACTCTCAGCAGTCTCTGTATCAGCATCCCCCTCAACGGACTCCTCGGTGTCTTCAATCCCATGTATAGTTTTCTGGTGTCGCATCATATCGTAATGTCTGGTGAACGTGCGTTCGCACTCAGAGCAAGTATAAGCCATGTTGACGGTTGAACGTCGACTGTGCGTGTTTTTGGAAATACGCTCGCTTTTATAGACAGTAACGCCCATCAACGCTTAGCTTAACGCTTCAACGCCCTGGTGAATTAGCTCAGAAGCTCTGATTTCCATGGAATTGACACCAATTCATCGAAATGCAGCGACGCCCGTCAACGCCCGTCGTTACGCCTTAACGCCCGTCTCAACGCCTTAACACACTTTCTTGACGCTTTATGATGGACACATGTTCATTCCTATATTTAAAGACTCTACCACCACCACCACACACACCACCACCAACTCCACCAACACCACCGCCACACACCATCAACACCACCACCAATGCCACCACCAACGCCACCACCAACGCCACCAACGCCACCACCAACGCCACCACCAAAGAATATTGACAACGGACGAACCATTAGTGTAGTCAAGTGCTCTCTGCATGAGAGCTTCAAAATAAGACCTCATACGACACCATAGGACCACCAGGGACTCACCTAGACTCCAACATGTCCACCCCGTATGGATTTATACATACATTGGGCTTATATCCCAGTATATGGGTCTATATGAGCCTACCCAGGCCTCGGTGACTTTTTTCAAAAATTTCACCGTTTCGCTCCGGGACACTTCCTATCATGTTCTAAATGACGAGACTAAAAAACAAATCCAAACAACCCTACCGCAAATGTATAGAAGTAGGTTTCCCAGTGGGACAAACATCGGTCCTATACCCCAGTATGGGACTATATGGGTCTATATGGGTCTCGGTGACTTTTTTCAAAAATTTCACCGATTCGCTCCGGGACACTTCCTATCGTGTTCTAAATGACGAGACTAAGAAAACAAATCCAAACAGCCCTACCGCAAATGTCTAGAAGTAGGTTTCCCAGTGGGGCAAACATCGGTCCTATACCCCAGTATGGGACTATATGGGTCTATATGGGTCTCGGTGACTTTTTTCAAAAATTTCACCGATTCGCTCCGCGACACTTCCTATCGTGTTCTAAATGACGAAACTAAGAAAACAAATCCAAACAACCCTACCGCAAATGTCTAGAAGTAGGTTTCCCAGTGGGACAAACATCGGTCCTATACCCCAGTATGGGACTATATGGGTCTATATGGGTCTCGGTGACTTTTTTCAAAAATTTCACCGTTTCGTCCGGGACACTTCCTATCATGTGTTCTAAATGACGAGACTAAGAAAACAAATCCAAACAACCCTACCGCAAATGTCTAGAAGTAGGTTTCCCAGTGGGACAAACATCGGTCCTATACCCCAGTATGGGACTATATGGGTCTATATGGGTCTCGGTGACTTTTTTCAAAAATTTCACCGATTCGCTCCGGGACACTTCCTATCATGTTCTAAATGACGAGACTAAGAAAACAAATCCAAACAACCCTACCGCAAATGTATAGAAGTAGGTTTCCCAGGGGGACAAACATCGGTCCTATACCCCCAGTATGGGACTATATGGGTCTATATGGTGACTTTTTTCAAAAATTTCACCGTTTCGCTCCGGGACACTTCCTATCATGTTCTAAATGAGACTAAGAAAACGAGACCCCACAACCTATACCGCAAATGTATAGAAGTAGGTTTCCCAGGATGGTCCTATACCCCCATACCCCATATAGGCATTTTCCGGATTTTTCGATAAAGTCCGTGTTCCGTATTTTTTCAGGAAAATTTTTACATACACCCACCCTGGAACTAGGGGGAGATAACTCTATTGATAGGCAGGCCCCGTTAAGCCCGGCGACCTATATACCCCCATACCCCATATAGGCATTTTCCAGGATTTTTCGATAAAGTCCGTGTTCCGGTTTTTTTGGGGGTTTTTTCAGGAAAAATTTTACATGCACCCACCCATGACTAGATGCCCCTTCACATAGGTTTCACATTGATACCTCATACAACTCGATCGGCCCATTAGGGGCTCCCCTAGCTCCAAAACGTCTATTTTCATACCCTTTGGCCACCGCGCATGCGCAGAATGCCGATATTTCAACCCACACCCAGCCCATCAGATGCCCCTTCACGAATGCTTCACTTTGATACCTCACTCGACCCCATTGGACCATTAGTAGCTCCCCTAGCTCCAAAACGTCTATTTTCATACCCTTTGGCCACCGCGCATGCGCAGAATGCCGATATCTCAATCTCACATCCAGCTCATCAGATGCCCCTTCACGAATGCTTCACTTTGATACCTCGTACGACTCCATTGGACCACTAGTGGCCCACCTAGACCCCAAAACGTCTAGCGGGACCCATACAGGGTCCAGTTTTCGACACTAGATGACCACATCCCGACGAAATGGCCAGTTTTCGACACCGGATGTGCCGCCATCTTGAACCAGAAGGCAGACGCCGCCATCTTGGATATGTCCCATAATGCACCCGGTCAAAATACTCGCTTCTGATTGGCTGAGGGCAGCGCGCCACTCAACCGGAAGTGAGCGCGCCACAAATGAGGGACAATTTGCACTTTTCCTACTACTCTTCTGTGTTGGAGGTGGAAAAGGTCAGTCACGTGACGAAATACTCGCTTCTGATTGGACGAGAGCTCCGCATGCTCCGCAAAATGTTCAGTCATGCCTTGATCACGTGATCGCCAGATGACCTTGAGACCCCTTAAATTTTACCCGGGGGAACAAATAAGTAGGTCAATGCTAAGGAATTTACGCTTTATATACTACTTAGGTGGTGAGAAAAGATGTCGGAATACTGACAAGAAGACATGACCCCACAGGCCAATATTTTGCCTCAGCTAATATATCTAAAACCTTCGCAAGAACACAAAAATATCCCTGTGAGTAATTTGTATCTCAACCAGGCTTTTATTGTGCCTGTTCATGTGGACATCTTGGATGGCTTGACCTCGCTGCCCCTAGCACCGGCTTGAGCGCTATTAGAGGACAAATATACAAGAGCAATGACTTAATAACCCTATCAAGTCAACGTATGAACTATGTGACCATTAGATAGAAAAAAAACGGAGAAACTATTAGTAGAAAGTAAGTTCCTATTCAGAACACAAGTCTGTGAGGCCCGACGCCGACCAAGCGCCTCATTCTCCATCGTGTTAGCCACAGTTGCAAACTAAAATCAATGATTTGTACAGAGGGCAAGGCTCGGGCACGAAACGTCCACCACCCGAATCTCAACATATACATAACAAGTATAGACGCAACATATATAGGTGGTCGAAAAGATGCAGGTTAAGAATTTCCACGTATAAATAATCGTAAGTCCGTATTTGCATGCCATATTTGGAACCAGCTGAAACAAAGTTACTTGAATGCAACAGTTACTTGACAGAGAGAAACGGAGAACAGTGACGTTGGATGTAACGTAAAACAATATGGTGTGAGTATTCCTCTTTCGGACGAATCCGGGTCGTTTCTAGAGTGAAGGTTTGTCAGCAGTCAGTACTTTTTTAAACGAAGGATTTTCCATCATATCAAAATGATCACCTTAACCAAAATCACCCGAGTATATCTATGACAAGGATGATATATTCTGCATTACTCCGAAGTATCGTTTTGGTTAACCTAATCACAAGTTTGCTATATCATGGGAAATCCCTCTCGTAAAACTAAAAAAATGACAAAATAGGCTGATTTAACTTTTTTGCCAGCTAATTATAAACACTCATGTGTATACCATGTAACCAAGTTTTCGTTCATACAAGTTCAAGCAATTTCTATCCTGAAATAGTTTTCAACAAACAGGTGCACCTGCGGAGGCACGAAATCGTATACTAATGCAAAGGTTCATTCAGCGTGCCCGACTACCTGTTAACCAGGAAGATTAGCAAGCTCTTACATCACAAATGTAATACTTCCAACAGAACCGAAGAACAGCTCATTAAAATTGAGCTATACAATTGTCATACTTCTGCGTGTAATAGATTTCCGATAATATACCTTCAATCATCTTCCGGGGAATTATTTTGTAAACATAACCTTCCGACACTAAAACTTTGAACCAGTGATATTCTGTCTATAAATCCAATTGCGAAAGTCGATACAAATTCCAACTCTAAGGAAAGGCTACACTATAGTATCTAAATATGTGCCTTCGAATTCGTTTCTTATAGTCTTGCCCTGGTTATAATAAAATGTGCTCTTGTCGCAAATAGTTCAGGTCATGTATCATACTCTAGAGTAAATATGTTTCAGTATTGCTCTGTTTCAAGACATATCGATGTCAGCGGTGGGTGTTAATCCAGATATTAACTTGTATCGTATAAAAAGCTGGAATGGATTTTAAGGACGCCATTCTATTAAACCAACAGTATATGGCAATATTGAAGCTACATGAAGCTTTCATGACCCGATCGCCATTTAATATAGTAAATCTTGAAACAAGCGATGGTCATGAGTTCCTCAGCCATATTTTGTTCTTCATATCCTGTTCTCTAGACATCCTTATACTGTCTACGTAAATCATTAATCCCAATTATATAAGTCTCTCAAGTTCGTTTTTTTCCCGAAGAAGCACATAGCCTTTTTAAAATATTGCGCTCAGGCTAAAAACAGCATACCCCACATCATTAAACAGGAGCTTTCTGAACCTTGAAGATCCATCCGTGCATCCGTCAATATGAGCAATATACAGTAGAGGTCCTCATAAAGGATATGTGACGACAATACGGGAATAACTCACTTGCGTGAGATGGTAATAAAGCTGAATTTATTTTTCAATCCAAAACCTGCCAAATCAGATTTTTCTAGAAGTTTACATACTGAAATATCAGCCTCGAAAAACCTGAGATGCTCTGTTGTATAAAAATGGAGATATGATTGATTAAAATGTGGTCCTTGGCCTGATATGGTATTTTTGAGGCATTTACAGTGAGGATTTTCTCTTATACCAAAAATATGACACTTCAAACCAAAATAATTTTGTCACACAATATATTAGGAAGTTTGTTTATTGGAAAGAACCATGAATGGTTTTGGTTTGAGGTGTCATATTTTTGCTACAGGAGAAAACCCTTCATGAAAATGCCCAAAAGTACCAAAATAAGCCCAGGAGCACATTTTGATCAATCATATCTCCATTTTTATGCAACTGAACATCTCAGTTTTTTTCGAAGGGGATATTTCAGTATGCAAACTTAAAAAAAAATCTTACATGGCAGGTTTTGGAGTGACAAAAAAAATCGGCTTTATTACCATCACACACAAAGGAGTTTTTCGTATGTAAACATCACATATCCTTCATCACCCCATCCGTAACAAGCAGCGAGTAATAAACCGCACAATCATACAAGACTTGACCTAGCAATTTACACACGGCAGTTTACATGATATTGCATTACATTCCCACCCACTTGAAAAGCAAACATACGTGAACTTTCTTTCGAGTTCATAATATACACAATCTGCGGTAAAAAAACCAAAAAAAACAATGAATAGTCAATAACCCTAGATGTGCCGAGCGGGTTCAACAATTTGTCTCGTTATAACCGAGATCATGTCTTCTCTTGAACGCTCTATTTTCCAGGAATATATACACACGTTCAGCTTAAAGATAGATTTGGAGTTCTGAAATTTGATACCTATACCTGTATATACCTACCTATATACTCAGGTGTTCTCGAATAGAGGAAGCAGACGACGAGGAAGTCAGAGAAAGCGCTCAAATGTGATTGATAGCGTTGACTAGTTTTGGCGGGATATGATTGCCACTTGCTGACAGATGGCAGACGACACTTCTCATAGACCTATCTCAAGTACAGAAAAATTTATCGCTTCCTAAGAGTCACAGCGTGAACTTAGCACACACCTATATAACAAAACAAAATATATGCTGTCGCTCACTAAGTTTCCTCGATATCGGTCACCACACAGGCTATCTTACCAACATCATTGAATAGAAAGCGTCAGATCCGATATTCAATATTCAGCCGTCGTCCATAAATAATTTCCGCGTCAATAATTTAAGAAAAAAAGAAGACAGGTAGGTTTCCTGAACAAAGGAAGCGTTCAACTGTTTTCAATGATGCCAGCAAGACATAATGATATTCTTTACAAACAATCCTAATCACTGACCATTATTCTTCATCCAAACGAATCTCCAAATCGTTTTTCTGAGTATTTATCTCAGCCAGGATTTGATTGTTATTGTTCATTTGAACACCATGGAGATGTAAGACAATGACATGCAGACGGTCCCTATCCACGGGTTAAGCTCAATTAGTCACAAGTTACGAAACGTAGCGCCAGAGATCTTGCTCGCTATGGTCGTATCATACCGTTAGTGTTACCACAAAATCTGAGATACTTTGAATGGAGGTGCTGTTGGCCTTGCCGTCTTTCAACCGGCTTTTGTTATGAATGTTCAGGCAATGGCTTAAACGTGCTCATGGGAATATTTGCCAATAAGCGACGCCAATATATGTCTCCTACAACCCACTCGACATCTTCCTTGCCTAGCGGCAATTCAACTGGCATATAAAGCTGAACCAGTCCATTCCTAATCACAGTTTCAGACCAGATATTCGATTCTAAATCATGCATATTTCCCGAAGATCAATAATCATGCACGAGTCTTTCCGTTTCCCCAGACCAGTCCTCGGTGTCAAGGTTTTCATTAAATACATTGCCTAATATGGCAACGGCTCACCGTGCACAGAAAAAAGTACCAATTTACGTACAATCCGTATGGATTAGCAACTTATGTCTACTCTTCATAGCTCGGTCCTCCTACTACTGCAGTATTTTTACCCCCGTCGATCAGACGGAGGTCTAGGAGCGCAACGTGAAATCTCTCGCCAAATAATTGTCATATGGGGAACCCACGACTCATAGTATTTCCAATAGGGATCGTCATGGTTCCCGACGAAATCTTGAGGCACTTTTCTTTGGACACAATTGAAATAATGGGGTTCCCCATTGCAATGCATTGCAGTGGGCCTTGCTTCTGTAGTCGGGTTCCACCTCAATCTCGAAACTAGAGCTATCCGGTCCTGTCCTCCATCCACCGAGAGATTTAACATGGCGGCCCTCCAGCTTCTAGAGACGGACAATGCGATTTTTTTGCGCTTCCTTCTCTCCCCCGATAGACTCCATTCCAAATTGAAACTTTTTGAAACCTTTTGGAACCATTTGAAACGAATTGAAACTCACAGCGAGGCTGAACCTCAAACGACCTTGCCAAATCAGGTCAGATTTCCCATCAATTTTCTCTCCCCCCTTTGGCTAAACTACACCCTTTCTCTCCCTCTTTTCCCCATCAAACGAAAGCTTGTGAAAATCTAGGAGGCAGGAAATATTCCCTTTCCACCAGCAAACACGTTATTAGGCTCTATTTCCCGAAATAAAATTTACGGTGGGGAAGGTCACCAAGGTCGCGCAAACCAAGATGTCAGCCGCCGTACGGGAGAATTATTTACTGTGAGTCACTTCCAATATTCGAAATATTTAGTCATATTTATACATAGTTTATATATTTTTACACTGTTCCAGCTTTTATTCTTCCTCTTTCGTATGCCACCATTTTTACTGATCGCTAATCTCTCCCTGATCAACCAAATCAGCACTCGGAAATTGGCGTTTTCGGTGTTGTTGTCGTAAGTTGTCGTGGTCTATCCATGAATACATTTTGGTTTATTTCTTAGTTTCTTGCCTCTCCCACGACTGCACATTAATGCGAAAATGTTCTCTGACATGTCCTATAAGAGACACCTGTCTCGATCCGTGATCAAAAGACGAAAAACACGAAAAAATCCACCTGTATAATAACATTACATGGGGTTGTTGTTTTCCATTTCCGGGTTTGTATTTTGAGTCATTTCTTGTTTCCAAGAGTGTTTCATTACTCCAGACCTATGCGAACATGTTCTATGACATATGTTCTAACGCAGATCAGTCTCGATCCCTCGAACTATAGCCAATTAGTCGTTAAATCAATAACCGAACAAAGGGGGCGTGGTCCATATACGGTACTTGTAATGTTGTGTAAAATGCATGTTTTATTTTTCGTTTATTTTTTATTTTGCTGCATGTTTGGGCCCGGAAAAAGTATCCGTAATCTTCCACTGATATATAACGTAGATGGCAAACCTGTCTCATAGTCTGTGAAACCCAAATTGTATGAAAATTCAACACAAACAACATGTGCTATTTTTCTTTGTTTTTATTCAAAATTCATGTTTACCTTTGGGTCAAATTTATATTTCCATGCTTGATTGAGACTGGAAATGCATTGAAAAACTTCCACCAGCATGTCCCGTAGCCCATAAGACTTTTACGTGGTCTGCCAAATCAAAATTGTGCGATTTATCAACGCGCAGCACATGTACCAAATTCATGTATTTATTATGTAAAATGCAGGTTTGCTTTTTTCTGCAAATTCATATTTCCCTGCCTGTTTCAGATTAAAAAACCATTAGCAAAGTTTTGATAACATGTGGCGTAGATGATAAACCTGTCACGTAGTCCTTGAAATCCAAATTGTGCGAAAATTCAACGCAAACAACATGTACAATATTGTAGCATTTTTGTGTAATAGTCATGTTGATTTTTGGGTCAAATTCATATTTCCTTCCTTGCTTGGGACTGGGAATGCATTGGACAACTTCTGCCAACATGTCCCGTAGCCCATAAGACTTTCACGTAGTCTGCCAAATCAAAATTGTGCGATTTATCAACGCGCAGCACATGTACCAAATTTATGTCTTTATTATGTAAAATGCAGGTTTGCTTTTTTCTGCGAATTCATATTTTCCTGCCTGTTTCGGACTGGAAAACAATCAATAAAGTTCCGCCAACATGTGTCGTACATGATAAACCTGTCACGTAGTCCGTGAAATCCAAATTGTGCGAAACTTCAACACAAACAACATGTACTATATTGTAGTATTTTTGTGTAATAGTCCGGTTGATTTTTGGGTCAAATTCATATTTCCCTGCCTGTTTCGGACTGGAAAACCATCAGTAAACTTCTGCAAACATGTGCTGCTGCCCATAACAGTATCATGTAGTTCACAAGCCAAAAAACGTGTGATTCACAGCAACATGTCACATGTATAAGCTTATACATGTACAATGTCATATATGGCATGTTTACTTTTGAATTAATTTCATATTTCCAGTCATGGCATTTACCTGGAGAGCATTGAAAAACTTCTGCAGACATGTGCCGCTGCCCGTAACTGTATCACGCAGTCCACAGACCACTAATCCTGCAATTTACAGCGACATAGCACATATACATGTACAATGCTATGTGAATGGCATATGTTTACCTTTAAATTTATTTCATAGTCCCCCCCACATTGGATATCAGCTGATTCCTCAGGAAATAAACATTACGCATGTAATGATGACCGGCAGAGTGATACATGTGTCAATCGGTCAGACATTTCAAGGATGCCCAGTTTTAACTTAAAACAACCATGCCGGACTTCATTCCTTCTCTCAGAATAATTGGATCTAACTTTTACAAAACCTGCAGCCCCCAATAGCTCCTGGATCTAGACCACATAAATGAAGGGATCTAGTTTATCGGTGCTATGGCAAAAATATCATGTAGAATGGGATTGTGTGGATAATATCAGATTCATGAAAGTTGAAGTCCTGCAGCATGCTCCACAAATATCATCAAAGGTCATAACACTTTCTGGTCTGCGCCAGTGTGGATCTATACTTGTTTGGGTTTTTTTGGGTTTTTTTACAAAATTATCTCCCTTGACCAGGTGAAGACTTCAATGTGTCAGAAATGATTTAGCTTCTAGAAACAAAGACTTCATTTCCTGAGTACCATGGTGTTATATATTGTTATGATTGGCTTAACTTTAGCTGCTGAAGATATTTCTAATTTGAGGGTACTGGGCAATCATACTAAATTTATTTTCATAACTTCCTTTATTTTCACAATAAGCAACATAATCGAGATTAGTAAGTGAAGTTTTACAACATAATATAATACGCATCATGGATCTCCTTCAGTTTAGTGTAGACATATATACACTTGGATATCTGTTACCCTGATTCAGTCATAATATTGTCTGTATTATACTGATGTCGACAAGGAATATACATAATTATTTGATAGTATTATTAATTGTATGTTGTTTATGGTTAACATGAACTTTTTATTCGCTGGAATCCAGCCATTTGTTCCATATGGGCAATATTCTCATCAGCCATCAGCCATCAGCCATCACCATTCAATATGAATGTGATACATGTACAAGTCCATGGTAATTGATACATTATGGTGAAGGTGACCTGTAACACCAGTATACAAAATTATTCCGAGCTCATTGAATCAGCACATGATGCGGAGACAGATCAGAACGAAGTGTCGGTAAAATCAGATGTGTTTTGTAGAGGATTCTGTCAATGAGGATGCTATACTGTACACATACAAAATATGAAGTGTTGATGTGTAGGGCCTATAGCATAAAATCACAAGCAAGTTGGTAAAACTAGGCACACAGGGTCTCATTTCTGCCGCTAACGTGTTGATTTGGGTGGGGGTGTCCTCTCATGGGGAGGTGTGGGTGGGAAGGGGCCTAATGTCTCAAGCAGTATTCCAGGTTTTCCATCAATATACTCTATTCCATACCCTAATATTTCAAGCACGTGAAATCAAAGAAATATTATTTGCGGGGAATGTGACTTCCACATCCCTAGCTGGACATGCTAGTGGGGAACCGTCAATCTCACGTTAATTACCATTGGTGAAGTTCACGTCAACAAATGCAAAATTGAGCTTGGCATCCGGTCCTATGTTATTCAGTGATGTACTATTCCCCTACTGACCCTGTTGCCTCGACGGAGGTCTTTGCGCTCATTCAGCGCTTGTTTATAATTGGACCGATGTATACAGGTTCAACAAAGCCTTTGCTTGTCTTGTGGGCGATACAAGCCAGTGAAGACCTTAGCATATAAGCATGTAATTGACATTGTTCGGATATATCTAGCTGATTCCAGATAATTCGAACAGCACTATTTTGTAACTCACAAATTAGATAGACATGCACGTGGAAGAGGACCGGGACGAAACTGAGATAGGATGGACTGTTCCCTCAAATTATTACGATATGTACTTACCGTTTAGGTTGATTTACAATTCCTGAAATGAGTTGGGTTTCTACCCAAGGTCGGACCCTGATGACACTATCGCACATGTCGTAAATCAAGACGTGAATCGGTTATCCATTCAGCTTTTGGTACACAGGTGTATTGATACGAACATACATGCCGTTTTTTCTGAGCAGAGTATGTAATTACAAATTTATAACACGACCCCATGTGGCGGAGTCTCCTTCATGAATAAAGTCTGTTGTCTTGTGCTCAGCGAAGGTATCGCATTAAGTGTAAAACAGATTGTAGACAAACATTCTTGGCCGGACAAATACATTACAATATGTGCCTATACACATCAACATATGCCACCCATATATAATATTTTATGGTTTAAAACAAGTATTGTTTCATTGAAACCGTTAATTATGATGTGTGGGGTATATACCGTATAGCCGGAATGTTGAATTTTGGAAGGAATGGTTATTTTGTTGCCAACGATTATATTCAAACTTATGTCACTTTATCAAACAGCATTTTGCTGAGGGCTAACGTTTCCAATAGCATGGCCACAATCCTGTTGAATACATCAAGACGGTCAATATCTTCTATAGCTCCAAGATATCACATCATTTTTGACGTCACTGTGTTTCACTATCGAGTATCACTTATTAGAAAAATTTCTTTGAGTCGTTTTCTATAATTTATCTAAGTCCAAGTCATATATTGATGGTGTTGTTCGTTTGAACACCTGACTTTCAAACGTCCCCGGGTATAACCTCACTAGGCCTGAGAGAAGGGGGGGGGGGACATTATTTACCAAACTTTCTTATCTCCGGAACGACAAGAAATTGAGAGTTGACACTCCCCGACGTTGTAGTTAATCATATTTGAGTCATTTGCAGCCTATTTGCATAATCCCCGAGCAGCAGATCATGGGTAAATTCAAAATCGCGGCCATGTGGCTACCTGAAAACTGATGTTTTCGTCATTTTTCTTCAAAATTTCTGCTTTTCCGCTAGGAAAAGTTGGCAAAAACTTTTAGGTCACATCCGATTATAATATGCTAATTTATCATGAAATTTTGGGGAAGAAATTACATAAATAAAAAATTAGAAAAATCTGTCCGATAAATCGACCAATAAATCTTATTTTTAAAAATGACGTCACTGTAACGTCATCAAAGCTGTCATCTTCGATTTTGTTACATTTTCTGGTAGAGCTTAACCCAAGAATATAGTGTGGTAAGTTTAAACTCCCTAGCTCAAGTGATAAGAAAAATAATTATGGGGTGGGCGAAATGCACCCCAGGGCTGCACAGGCACCAAAAACACTAGCAAGATAGGGTTAAGCTCAAGGCGCAAGCTACCAGAAGTTGTGCCATAACATACAAAAATCTCAGTTTGCTATATGTTCCACAGGCTTACGGCACGGTTTCATTCAAATCCAGAGTTGTTATTAACGAGTTCAAGACACACAATATGTGTTTACCTCACATGCTCCAATTTGTTCCTGTTCGATTAGGCTCGCAGTTTTGACTGTCTATCGATCTATCAAATCCGACACACCATCAGTTTTTCTGACACTGTAGTATTTGCTACACACGGTTCGGTTCCACGACCCTACACGAATGCGACCCCAGCCAATTCTCCGAAACAATCAGAATACCATTATGGAATTCTCGCAATGGGCCTCTTGGTCAATCTTGTCTCATGCCACACTAAGCAAATCTATGATATTCGGGACTTTAATTGACGCGCCTCCGTCCACTCAATGTTAATCATATTCGGGACTTCAATTGACGCGCCTCCGTCCACTCAATGTTAATCATATTCGGGACTTTAATTGACGCGCCTTCACTCAATGTTAATCATATTCGGGACTTTAATTGACGCGCCTCCACTCAATGTTAATCATATTCGGGACTTTAATTGACGCGCCTCCACTCAATGTTAATCATATTCGGGACTTTAATTGACGCGCCTCCACTCAATGTTAATCTATGATATTCGGGACTTTAATTGACGCGCCTCCACTCAATGTTAATCATATTCGGGACTTTAATTGACGCGCCTCCACTCAACGTTAATCATATTCGGGACTTTAATTGACGCACCTTCACTCAATGTTAATCTATGATATTCGGGACTTTAATTGACGCGCCTCCACTCAATGTTAATCTATGATATTCGGGACTTTAATTGACGCGCCTCCACTCAATGTTAATCATATTCGGGACTTTAATTGACGCGCCTCCACTCAATGTTAATCAAATTTGGCGATACATATGGCATGCTGTCATCCCAATCAAAGATGGCCCAGTTCACCACATCATCGCGGATGAAAAAAAATTGTCTACACGATTTCAACGTCTTCTCGTTTTGAAAGTTGTACTATAATAATCTAGCCGTCATCTCCCATGTCTCCATGCAAACGTCAACTACTTTAGAAACCAAACTGAAGTCGGTCAAAGCCTAGGTTTAAGAACACGAAGGTGCTATGATGTTTTCCGTATTCTGTGACAGATTTTGTGGTAATGCTTGCCGAACCTATATCACAACAGACGCTCAACCAAAGAACTAAGCGAGTTTGCGAGTTTGACACAATTTTGATGCAAAGTGACATGGGTGGAAATCGGTTAACTAACTCCGGCTGTCTGTTTCCTAATCATCTATATGTACAGAAGTAAAGTAAATTCCCGAACGGAATATTTCGCTATCTTGAAAGCCACCATCAAAAAGTGAAGAAAAGACCTCTAATGGCATAATCGGGACTCCTTTGCAGCTCTCTGTACAGTTTTATCGAATGTGACAATCGGTTATTCAGATATGTGCAGGCGAACATAAGAGAACTCAAAAGCAAAGCGCTGTTACTTGCAGTTTTGAATTATAGAAACGACTTATCGGATTTAATACATCAACGCTCAGTTTATCGCGCTTTTATGAAACTTGAATCCACATACTACTTCAAATTATTTTCAAAGTAATTTCAAAATCTCGACAGGCCCCCAAATTATAAGGGATCGGTTTCTACGCAGCTTGTCCCTGTCACAGTTTTGAGATGGATACGGTAACAGTAATGCAATTGCCCGTTCATTCCGATCTATAATATGGCGTAAGTGGTCTCAGCACGTCCCCTCGTTATATACCATCTTTAAGTTGTTGGTCATCGGCGGACATTTCTTCGCTAAAACATGTGGAAAGGTTAAATTCAAAACAAGTTATTCAGCATTAATATGGGTGAGATAGTGCATGCACCTGCATTACTATATCATCAGGAAATCAACCGTTGACGAATAAGATTGTGGAGATTAACCCTAAGCCCTATCTGGGCTGGGCTTTTTGGGACCTGTCCAGGCCCGTGTGGTGGGGGGGGGGGGAGGCAGTTCACCCCCTCCCCCTCTAATTATTTTTCTTCCCTCATGAGCTAGGGGGCTGAAACTTACCACATAATGCCCTTGGGGCAAGCTCTACCAGAAAATGTGGGGAAAAAATAGAATATGGCCGCTTTGATGAAGTAACAGTGACGTCATTTTCAAAAACGGCATTTTTGGTCGATTTTTCGGTCAAATTTTACGAATTTTTCATTTGTGCAATTTCTTCGCAAGAATTGCGTGAGAAATTAGTAAATATTAATTTGATGTGAAATAAAATAGTTGTTGCCAACTTTTCATCGCCGAAAAGCAGAAATATTGAAGAAAAATGACGAAACATCATTTTTCTGGTATCCACGTGGCCACCATCTTGAATTTACACATTGTACTCTACTCAAATAGAATTAAATATGTAAATAGGCTCAAAATGACCCCAATATGATAAACTATAAAGTCACGAAGTGTCAGCTCTCAATTTGTTGTCGTTCTGGAGATAGCGCAGAAAGTTTGGTAGGGGGGCCATGTTGGCACCCCCAGGCATGGTAGGGGTAATGAACTCTCTCTTGCCAAGAATAAAAACTTTCAAACATGTACTAACAACCAGTGAACAGCAAAGGTATTTTAACCATTAGGACTACCGTAGTAGCTAACCGCTGTCAAGTGCGTATCCGTAAGTGCGCTACTCGGAACAGCCGTGGGGTCTCGGGTGTTAAAAAGAATAAAACTCTACCCGTGTGGTTTCCGGGTGTGGAAAGGAATAGGAACCAAACGTCGTGATATGACTCAAATAGAGTTGAAAACGACGTTAAATCATATTTACTCACTCACTCACTCACTTATTCTCCTTGCTTATTATCAAAACTCATGTGTATGTTTCGCAGGATGACAGAATGGTATGTAGTCTATTTGTTCATACAAGTTTGAGCAATTTCTGTGATCAAACGATCTTAACAAACAAGTATTGGTCCTTTAGTTTACCTGACTATCTGTTAACCAGGGCGATTATAGCAAGCTCTTACGTCACAAATGTAATGCATTCAACAGCACCGATGAACAGCCCACTGGAAAGGAGCTATACATACTGTTTGGTGCATGGAACGGTTACACTAGTGTCTAAATCTCTCCATTCTTTCTTATTGCCCTACCCTGGTTGCAACAAAATGTATTGTTGTCGCAAAATTTTCAAGTCATGCATCAAATATTTTTCAATATTGCTCTGTTTCAAGACATTTCGCTGTCAGCGGTGGGAGTTAATCCAGATAACTTTATCTTATAATACATTGGAATGGGTGTGGCTTAAAGACGTTGTTCTATTACAAACAAGGGCTTCACGAAGCTTTCATAATCCGATCGTGATTTAATATAGTAAATATCGAAACAAGTGATCATCATGAGTTTATCAGCCATACTTCTTTTCGTGTTCCATAGACATCCTGTACGTCGCCTACTCCAACCATTAATGTCAAGTAATTCCGTAAAGTTTTTTTTTTAAATTCTTGAAGAAGCACAGAGCCGTTCTGAGATGTCACGCTAAGACAACATGGCCCACATCATTAAAACAGGACCTTACCGAACCTTGAACATCCATCCGTCTATCAGTCTGCATGAGCATAACCCCAGTATACAGTAGAGGTCGTCATAAATTTGTCATCCTTTTCGTAACAAGCGGCGGGTAATAAACCGCAGAATTATTCAAGACTTGACCTAGCAATTTACACACGCCGGTTTACATGATATTGCATTACATTCCCACTCACTTGAAAAGCAAACATACGTGAGCTTTCTTTCGAGTTCATAATACACGCACGATGTGCGGCAAAAAAAAAAATACTGAATAGTCAATAACCGTAGATGTGCAGAGCTGGGTCGACAATTTGTCTGTTTGAAAGCGTGATCATTGTCTCCTCTTGAACGCTATATTTTCAAGGAATATATACACCCGTCTAGGATATAGATTGGTATAGAGTTCTGAAATATGATACCCGTACCTGTACAGGCCTACCTATATACTCAGCTGTTCATGGATGAAGGAAGCAGACGACCGAGAGTCAGAGAAAGCGCTCGAATGTGATTGATAGGGTTGACGAGTTTTGGCGGGACATGAATGTCACTTATCGACAAATGACAGACGACACTCCTCATAGGTATATCTCAAATACAGAGAAATTTTATCGCTTTTTAAGAGTCACAAAGTGAACTTAACACACACCTAACAAAACCAAAATATATGCTGTCGCTCACTAATTTGCGTCACTATCGGTCACCATACAGGCCATCTTCCCAACATCATTGGATTACAAGCGTCAGATCCGACATGCAAATTTAAGCAGTCTTCCATAAAAAAAATTCCATGTCAATAATCGAGAGACCTGTTTCGTATGACAGTTAGCACCAATCCAAAATGTGTATGAAATATAAATTATAAAACACAAGATCCTACAAGGGAGAAGCGATCAACAGTTTCAACGATGTCAGCAAGACATGTAGATGCCCTTTACATAAACTCCTATCACAGTCACTGACTATTATTCTTTATCCAAATGAATTTCCAAGTCGTTTTCCAGAGTATGTGTCTTAGTCACTCTTTCATTGCGCGTGTTCATTTAAACACCATGGAGATGTAAAACATATGATCTTGGAATTAGACACAAGTGATGAAACTTAGCGCCAGAGATCTTGCACGATACGGTCATATTTTGGTATCTGTGTACGATATTCTTGTCTGGCGGCCAACTTGAATTTAAATATGTTTGGCATAGAAAGCGGACAATACAAAATAATGAAACCGTTAGCATACAAGCATGCAATCAACATTTTCCGGATAGATATAGCTCACTCCAGATAATCTGTTCACGAGAGATCACAAATTAGATAACCATGCAATTAGACATAGGATCGGCTAGGAAACTGAAACTTACCTCACTATACCCGTGAGTCAATCTCTAACAGAACATGTAACATAACTACAAGATGGCGTCACAGTGACGTAATTTTCAAAAAGGCATTTTTGGTCGATATTTTGTCAGATTTTTCAAAATTATAATTATGTTTTTTTCTTGTCCAAATCATAATCGCAAAATAACATAGATTTATGCCTTTTTTTCCTCGAAGAAAGGTAGGAATTTTAAAACTAAAATTTTACTGGTACTCCACATGGCCGCCATTTTTTAATTCACCCATGATCGGAGGTTATGAAAATAGGCTCAAAATGACCCAAATATGCTAACTACAAAGTGGCGGAGTGTCAGCTCTCAATTGCTTGTGTAGTAAGTTTGGTAGGGCCATAATGGCCTGCCCCCAGGCCTGGTAGAGTTGGCTGAATGGGTGGACAATGTTTGGGAATGTTTGTATTGGTCGAGCATACATCCCTCGGGTGACCCACACGAGGACCTGTGATGTCCCCTCCACATATCTATATCACAGGGATTAGCAACCTATGTTGGACAATATATCAATGACCCCTATCTGGTCGAAATATATAGGCAGGAGACGGTACCAAGTTACAATGGGTATACATGAAGATCTATAGCTACACTGGTATGCTTGTCACTGGTTCATACAATCCAATCCATATTTGTACTACTTTGGGCAATTCACTTGGTTTCTGCTATGTTGAATCTTAAGGGGTTTTGTTACCTTTCAGACGTAAATTATACTGAAGTACTACTTAAAAAAGAAGAAAAAAGTAGCATATACAAAAAATCAAGATATTTTAAACATGTCGTGTTTTGTATAAATCACTTTTGTATGAAAGCGATAACATGGATTTCAATCGATTTTAAGGTTCAGTCAAAACAGACAGACTATCTTTCACAAATATTAACATGGTGAACATTCACTTCCATGTTCACTGATTGAAACTCGCCATAACAAATGGACCCTTCACCATGCCAATTTCTGGTAATAGAGATAAATGCAAAAATCACATGTTAAAGATAGGAGAAAACCTCAAATCCAAAATGTAAGTAGGCTGAAATTCAAGTCAAACTTTACCTTTTTCGTCAGATTGGAGGACTTTGAGCTGTTGGTGACACTTTTGGGAGTTCTAAGTTCATTATTCGTTCTCAATTGACATAACTGTTTATTTGTCTACAAACGTAGATTCTGTATGATATACCGAGTGATTTCCAAACGTCTTAACGTGATATATTTCGTCAATTTCGAAATGTGATTTTCTGATGAAGTGCGAGTGTGGCTTCGTGGGCAAGTGCTATAAGACAGTTAGCTTCCAATTAGTCCAGTAATTCTACGGAGAAGTAAGACCGAACCTTTCACTAATTGCTACAGAAGGTATCTCAGTTGTTTTTATATCCAGACATATGACATGTGTAACATCTCAAAAGTCTTAGTGAATCGTGCCAGGGAAAGCCTTAAAATTAGAGGGAAGAAAAATGTCCGCCGTTTATACTATTGCTCCTCATTATGCATCATATATTAGAGGTAAGATCATGATCTGGGCACTGTTGGCAGTATAATTTCCAATGGAAATGAAATAAAATACACAGAATTAATCATTTTGACCAGAAAATCGAATAATTATTATACTAGTAGATCGGAAAATGAGGGCTCGTCTTCAGGGGATAGTAACTTTGCTTTGAATTCAAGATTATTGCTCGTTGAAATATTACGGGATATCGGTAATGGTCATTTAAACATAATAATTTATGAGGCATGACCCAACTGTGTATTCATAATATAGCTGCCTAATTCTATCCCAGTGAGATACGCATTGTAGTAACATATACATATGCAGTGGTCATCTTGTTCTTTATGGACACAAAGGTGCTATCTATTTTGGTCAGTTATGTCCGCATTTAAATACAGGCATCAAATCGGTCAGTCAGTAGCCAACTGTCGACCAAGAAGAATATCTGAGTCAATAATAAAGCCAATCAGCAAGCGTTTATAAGTCAAATTTCAAGAAAACGACTGTATCCTACCTCTATTGTATCTGACATTCAGCTATTATATATACGGCAGATATTTATATTCCCCGTATAGTTTCAATATAGTGGTGCGTTTTGAGAATGATATTAATTGTAATCGCCTTAAACAAACCTCATGGACCCAGATAATATTTTCCAAAGTCAGCAAACCAGTGCTACACTGATGCATCTAGGGGTCACTGATTTTTCTTGTGTATTGTAACAGAGCATTACTCCCGCATCTTATGTCCTGCTGCATGTTTAAAATTCGCGCTACGTGGCTTACGTCGTATAACATTAGATGAGCATTGTACTTAAAACTGGGTCCGTGAAATGGTTATACAGCTGATGTCGGTAGAACTGTCATTTCGATACCCTTGAATGAACAGGTTTCGGAGAGGATGCACTGCAAATATTCGAACTGTAGCAGAAAGACAATTATCTGCTGGAAATAGGTATTTATAACTATCAAATAAAAGCGCTGTAGGTAGTTCAATTTATTTTACTGAACTTCGACCTATTTATTCTATTTAACAGATAATTTTGAGTACCCCTACCATTGATCTGAGATTGTAGTGATATTTGTCTTGATATGTCAATATTTAAGATAACTTTTAGACCGATGTTCGAGACCTTTTGCCACTGTTCGCTCATCCTCGCAGGAATTTTCTTTGCAAAGTGAAGAATCCCTGATACAGTTGGCTCCTTACGAGTCCCGATCCCACAATGCCAGTGAACCCAAACAAAGTGTGTTATAGTAAATAGCTCACCAGATTAATTTAAATTCGAATAACTGATCAATCTTAGAGCATGTTCCTACCTTGAATATGCGAGAATTTTGATGGTATTTATGCCAGATGTGTTTCCGGTGCGATTTTGAAATAATAGGGGTCATTAAAAATCGCGTGTAAATTCAATGAATTACAGCTGATTAATTATGAATGCATTTTTAAATAGTGCGAAAACATCTGCCCTGGTCTACCATTTCATCAGTCCACTTCAGTCAATATCAATCAATTAGGTGGCACCTTCACATTTAGCCCACATAGCTACTGGTTACCCACCCTGCGATCTGATTGGCTGAAACGGAGAACTGGTACCCTATGCCAGGAGGAGACATTTCTAGATATAAAACCATTTTGAGAAACCTTGTGTTGCAATAAGTGTGAGATCAAACTTTACTGACTGGACTGAATGGAGCAGCGACATATATCTATAACAATAATCATGAAATCGCCATCTCAGAATACTACGTCACTGGTTACTTTGTGACTGTTCATGGTGAAATCTGTGAGTGTACATTACCACTGTAAATAATTATTCGGAGCCGGGTTGGTGGCCGAGTATTGTCCATCATCATCGGTGGTGGACAGTACTTTATCTCCATTCCATTCTCTCTGATCCAACCTGCTCACTGGGCTAATACGCAGGCGCAAGCTGGCGTATTCAATCCCAGCTCTCGATCGCTCTCTAATGTTTGAAGGCGGACGAATCTGTCCCCGTCTGCACTGTCCAAAAAAGTGCGCATACCCTGAACACTGAAATGCACACTAGTTTGTAACAACTTTCGAACATCTAAAAGTATTCAAGTTCGAAAACTATTTTGAATAGAGATTTATTTAAAATATGTCACTGAAGTGTTATCAACCTCATCAACGAGGTCGTCTTAAATATAAACAACGAAATAGATTGTCCACAATATAGCCTAGTTTGGAATATTGGAAAGTTGTTTCAATTTTAATGGGATAATAACAAACTTCATGAGTTTAAAAAAAATGTAGGGTATACTCATCTGAGCAGCCAGAAACGTTTCGATCAAGCCATCATCAAGCGATGTAAAATCGGTCATACCCGATTAACTCACGAACTTTTACTACTGTGGGAAATTTGTCTCTGATCATGAATATTGGTATCTGAAAATCAGAAGTCGTCCAAGATGCCACTGGAATTCGAGCAGTAAGTTCAAATGCACACATTTATCGATAGTTCTGTAGCAAATCATGGGCCCGAAGCGAATTCACGTTAGCCTGCTCCACTGGGGCATCGATTTGGTTACTGCGGACTAAATGAGTCGTTTTAATGGGGGGGGCGGGGGGGGGATTTCGTTTAATGTCACACTCAGTGTCGTTTCACTCATATGGAGACAACCAGTTTGAAACCGGAGTACCCGGACAGAGCTACGACGAGTCGACGAGTAACTGGCGTTTGAATGGTTTGTGTTTATAGATCTGTATGGTATGGCCTCTATCGGCTTCCATGGTATGGTGCTCCAGAAAATCGTTGAAATGAAAGGAACAGGAAAATTATCTATATGGTGTCTTGTTGAGGTAATTGGACATCAGTGACCTTATTGACCTATATTCAGTTATGAAAATGACTTAGTGTCGATTCGTTTCAGAAGATAAGCATTTCTACGAGGTCCTTTTGGTTCACCAAATGAACGTATCCGATCGATTTTTAATAGTTCGGACGTTTGGTTCGGTTTTTAATATCCACATTTCCACAATACGCGCGGTTCTCCATTTATTAGCTAGTCTTTTCATAGTGAACACTTGATCAAAGACGGATAAGAGCAAAATATTTCTTTTCCATTCCTTCTCACATTAATAGAAAGTTAATTTCAGTGTCAGGGGTGGATTGTCAAAGCTTAACCTCTGACTTATACAATTTTTTCCACCTCATCTACTCACACTCCACTGGTCAGACTGATTCCCTTACAGATAACCTTAATACTCATTCAGCCGTGTCGTGCGGTACTCATGAATGTATCACTTTTATGTGATTATTGAAGTATCTATTTTTCATCTTTCAGATCTATGTCCGCTATTCTGATGTTATCTGTGCCTTTACAGAGTATCACAATTATTTGTGTTTCCAACCAGTGTACATGTATGGGCAACTGAGCGACACGTGAATGTTACTCCAATGTTTTCCATTACGTTAATAACGTTCTCCGGAAGATCGGATTCGCTCAGAGAAATCCATAAATCCTGAATTTCTATCTAATGCTGTTATAATTATATCGTAGCCATCGATGGGCACTGTGTGTATGGTACCGCAGCGTAGAATATGTCCCACAACAGCGAGTGTTTCCTCCGTTGTGGAGACGATATGCAACTATAGCGACCAGGGGATGGAGGGACGTTGATGTTCAGTGCTGTTTCATTCTTGGTGGGCTCGAGCTACCTTCTTCAGTGTCTAATACTTATTTTTTCGAAAGCCAGAATAAAAGCAAATTAACCATGTCCTTGATAGAAATGGAATGTAACGTAATCTCTTCTTGGCATTCACACGAACAGTCACTATGGCCAAGATACGATCATTCTGAAAACGATTAGAAAATTTATCACACAAACTACATGTAATCCTTCTCATTTGTAATAATCATTTGATTACCCTTCGATCATCTGCACTCGTCAGAGTAACATTGGGAAGCGACCACTACTTTCAACAGCTACTTCTGGTAAATTTCATGAATAGACATGAGTTGTATGCGTCAGCCAATCAGATGAAATATGTTGTCATCAGCAGCCAGTTCGCAAGTCGCGCGCCCTACTTATTAGAAACAAGCAGCCAGAGGATGCTAAGTCCCCCGCCGAAATGGAAGCAATATATTTTAGCATTGTTGGTCTCGGGGGATATACATGAGGGAGGCAACTGCTACTTCATAGGCGCTGGATGCGGAAGGGTCTTTCTGCCTTCCCAAGTTTTAAAATCAACTCAGAACGGTTGACTGAACGTTTTTTTGCTTCCGTAATATAGTTTCCATGCAGTGAAGCATGGAAATTATGTAACCGAGAAGCGACCCCAAGTGACATCTCAAGGCATATTATCTGCAAATCAAATTTGATGAGAAGCTGAATGCATCCTCAACCTATTGTCTGGAAACCAAATTTTAAATTTACCACCAGGTATCGCCACCTGTAGGTGCAAGTGGGCGAAACGCAATCCTAAGGATCATCTCATGACATGGTGTATCAGCATACGAACTTTGGAAAGAATCTGAAAAGGGGTTATTGCCCGGAAACCAAATTTAGATTTTAGTGTGCGAAACACAATCCCAAGTGACATCTTATGGCATATGAATACCAAATTTGAGAAGAATCCGATGAGCAGTTGTCAAGTTATTGCCAGAAACAAATTTCAGATTTTTCCACCAGGTGTCGCCACCAGTATGCAGAAGCAAGTGAAATACAATCCCAAGGGACATATTATGGCATGGTATCTGCATACCGTCCAAATTGGAGAAAAATCTGATGAGCGAAATCAAATATGGATTTGACACGAGGTGGTGCTACCTGTAAGCACAAGCGGGCGAAACGCAATCCCAAGCGACATCATATGTCATGATATATTCATACCAGATTTAAGAAGAATCTGACAAGCGGTTCTCAAGTTATTACCCGGAAACAAGTCTGGTATTTCGCCACCAGGTGGCACCACCTGTACGTAAAAGAGAGCGAAAGGCAATCCCACGTAACATCTCCTGGCATGATACATGCATGCTAAATTTGAGGGGATTCCGATGAGCAGTTCTCAAGTTAATAGCTGAAAACAAATTTTGATTTTAACACCTGGTGGCGCCACCTATAGGCGCAAGTGGGCGAAATGCAATCTCAAGCGACATCTTAGGTCATGGTATTACCCGGAGACAAATTTGGGGTTTTGCCACCAGGTGGCGCCACCTGCAAGTGCAAGTGGGTGAAAGGCAATCCCATGCAACATCTCCAGGCATGGTACATGCATGCTAAATTTGAGAAGAATCCGATGAGTATGCAGTTCTCAAGTTATTGGCCAAAAACAAATTTGAGATTTTGTCATCAGGTGGCGTCACTTTCTGAGCAGAAGTGGATAACGCAATCCCAAGCAACATCTCATGGCAAGGTACAATGTATATGCATGCCTAATTTGGGAAGAATTTGATGAGCAGTTCTCAAGTTATTGCCCGGAAACCAAATTTCGAGCAACATTTCAAAGCGTTTCAAAGTTATTGCTTGCAGTACAAAAGAACGGAAAGAAACCTAGTGGCGCCACCTACAGGCAGATCTTTCTGAAACGCAATACCAATCAACATCTGGTCACAAGGAATGCATATGCCAAATATTGAAGAAACTAGATACAGTCGATCGAATACGATTGAAGGCATGCCTTTTGTATCTTTAATAAAGGAAACATTCATTATTTGTGAAGAAAGTAAAACGTAAAACTTAGGAAAAACATCATTCAAATGGCCCCATAAGATGCCTTGAGAGCAAGTACCCACATACCAAATTTAAAAGAATCCATTAAGGTCCAACAGTTACTGTCCGGAAATGCAATTTTACCTTGGCCCTCGGGTAGCGCCATGTGTAGGCAGATAGGCATAAGAATAATCCCAACCGAGATCTTGAGGCAAGATCCCTTGACATTGGAAATAGAAAATGTTAACTTGGCCTACAGGTGGCGCCACCTATGAGCAGATCGACAAGAAAAACAATACCAAGTGAAACCTTCAGGTAAGTTACATGTACACCAAACTTGGAAAGAATTCATTCAAGTATTAACAAGAGCCTAAGGGGCTTCAATATACGCCCGTATATCTGGAATTACATTGGTCCAAATTTCAAGGCTGTTTACTTTTAGCTATCAATCCAGAGAAAGATCTTCAATTTTGTGCTTCAGAGAATGTAACATATATCACATCTTAGACTGAATGATAAACTAAAATGAGCTTAACTCTTGGTAACAAGTTAGCCTTGAATCAAGAGTCAAGAGCTCAGATATCCAATACTGAAATTGACAATAGTCAAACACAAGAAAATAGTAGTTTTCCTGCAAATGGATTCCTTTCAAGCGAGAGAATTTTTCATGAACAGGGCTGCACGAATTGCGCGAACAATAGGTTTGGTTACGCAATTTTCATTATGCGTAACCCATTTTCAGTTCACTTGAATTACGGATATTAACCTGTATACAATAGTGATGGGTTATGCAAATCAGAGAAGGGTTACCCGAAAAATTTTAGCGTAACCCATATTTGGGTTAAGCAGCATTTTCAGTTTGTACAGTCCTGATGAAGGAAGAAGAAAGTGATGAAGTAAATATTTGTTCTTGAGTTAATAAACAGGTATGAAGTTCATAAAGGACCCCTCTCCCCATTAAATTAGTAAATGTATGGTTTTAATTTCACAACAGTTTAACTAAATGTACCGGTTTCAAATAAGGGAGACAACTCCACAGGACAAATGCCATATACATGTATGGGAGAGAATTCTGAGTATTCCAACCTACATGTAACACATAGAATCAGCTAAACTTGATTCAGTTTTGGGGGGCTGTGACCTTGACCTTTGACAAATTGATCTCAAAATGTATGGCTCCTCTTTGCCATGCGAGTAAGGTATACTCAACGTTTGGTACCAATCCATACCTTGAAACTAGAGATATCGCATGGACCACAAATGTTAATGGATGAATGGACAGAACGCAACATCGCATTACACGACTTCGTCTTCGATAGGCATATGAAAATGTGACTTAATGATTTCTTGATTTTGGGGTCAGTGACCTTGACTTTTAACCCACATTTTGGTATGAAACACATCATGTCTCTTTAATGTATCTACTTGCAGAAATAAGTTATTTTTAATGATTTCCTGATTTTGGGACACGACACATCGACTTCCCTCAATGTATCAATGGACACAAAAAAACCCATGATATTTATGAATTTCACGATTTTGGGGTTCACAGTGACCTAGACCTAAATTTTGGTACCTGACAAACCGTCTTCCCATGATTTCTCAATGGACACAAATGATCATGATATTTAACAATTTCACAATTTCCTGATTTTTAGGTCACACTGACCTTTGACCTTAATTCTGGGGTCACAATGACCTTGTCTATTGACCTGGACCTAAATTTTGGTACATGATAAAACGGCTCCCTGTAATTTCTCAATTGACTCAAAAAAATCATGATTTTTAACAATTTCACGATTTTGGGGTCACAGTGACCTTGACCTTTGACCTTGACCGACATTTTGGTAGGCGACACATCGTGTCCCACTACTGTATCTACTGACACAAAAAAAATATTTTTAATAATTTCCTGATTTTGGGGTCACAATGACCTTTGTCCTTCGACCTTGACCTATTATTTGATATGCGACACTTCATTTCCCCCTATTGAATCCACTCACAAAAAAAATTGAAATTTTTAATGATTTCCTGATTTTTGACCTCTGATTTTTGACCTTTGACCTCTGACCTCGATCTACATTTGGTATGCAACACATTATTCCCCCCTAGAGCATCCACTCACCAAAAATTAGAACTGTAGATAGAAAACTGTCAATGATCAATGATTTCCTGATTTTAGGCAACAGTGACCTTTGACCTCTGACCTCGACCTCAATTCTGGTATGCGACACATCGTCTCCACCTAGTGTATCCACCCACAAAAAATTACAACTGTGGATAGAAAACGTTCACAGATATAGATCGGACACGAACACTTCCTATTTTTGAGGCCAGTGACCTTTGACCTCTGATCTCGACCTTGATTTTGGTATGCGACACATCGTCTCCCCGTAGGGTATCCACTCACCAAAAATTAGAACTGTAGATAGAAAACTGTCCCAGATATAGATCGGACACGAGGGACGGACGGACACACGGACAGACGGACGGAAACCGCCATCACATAATACGTCCGCCTTTTGGCGGGCGTATAAAAAGTTATTGTCCGGAAACATAATTTTAAATTTGCCCGGAGGTGAAACACTTAAATTAGCTTTCAGGTGGTCCCCCTATCAACATGAAACACATTCTTAAGCCGCATCTTAGGCAAGATACCACCACATCAAATTTGGAAAGAATCCTTAAGGTTTTCAAAAGTTATTGTCTGGAGATGCAATTTTAACTTGGCCCGAGGTGGCGCCATCCAGAAGCGGATTGGCACGAAAAACAATTCCAAGCAAGGGACATATTTACCAAATACAAAAACATGGGTCTGTGCCTGATAAATTGAAACCTTTTGGGGTTGCAATTATCCCAATATTGCAGACAACACACAAATTTCAGCTTCTGCCAAGATATATTGGAGATATATATGATCAAACACAATATATGAGGGTCGGGCGAGGGCTAGTTTGGGAGATAGAGGGTGCGGCTCGGCGCCCTGGGGATGGGGACATGCTCTCATTGAGGGTAGTGATAGGTATGCTGACATGAAAGCCATAGAAAGCTCCCTGTACACGAAACAACCACAGTGACAACTGCATGCCATCATCTGTCAGTCCGAAAAACCACAAGATGGAATTCAATTCAATTCAGGAAATTGATCATATGCACAGTGTGCACCCAAACTTAGAAACTCAGTTGTAATTAATATAGTAAGTTACACGTGTGGACACAAATGGTTCCTGCAAAAGCTTTAGGGTAAATCATATGATGTGAGATACAATTATTTGATAGCAAAATTGAAGGAAATTCTGTCCTTCATTTAAGATGACACGAAATTAAAAAAAACAAAACCCGGGTTCGGTATTTCATGTTATACATCTGAAATAAAATATGGTTTGTGCAAAAAGCTTTAGGGTAAATCATATGATGTGGATTATAATTATTCGATAGCCAAATCGAAGGAAATGTTGTCCTTCATTTAAGATGACACGAAATTCAAAAGCCAGGGGTTCGGTACTGCGGGGATTTCCCCGCCAGTTATTTCATATTATACATCTGAAATAAAATATGGTTCATGCAAAAGCTTTAGGGTAAATCATATGATGTGGAATAGAATGATTTCATAGCAAAATTGAAGGAAATGTTGTCCTTCATTAAAGGCGAAACGAAATTCAAAACTAACACGGGTTCGGTACTGCGGGGATTCCCCCGCCAGTTATTTCATATTATAATTCTGAAATAAAATATGCTTCCTGCAAAAGCTTTAGTGTAAATCATATGATGTGGAATAGAAGGACTGGACAGCAAATTTAAGAACATGGTGTCCTTCATTTAAAGCGGCATGAAATTCAAAACTAACAGCGAGAAGCGGAAGAAAGAAGAAAACGCATTTAGGGATGCCTAATTATTAGACAAAGCATTTGGAAGTTATCGCTTGTAAAGAATTTGAATGGAAACCACGGACATGCACAGAAGATATGGGAACAAGACCCAGTGGAGTCACCATCAGGTGGATCTTGCTGAAACGCAATACCAACCCAGGAGTGTATATGCTAAATTTCGAAGGAATCCGATAAAGCTTTTGGAAGTTATCGCCTGTGAAGAATTTGAACATCCACACACACAAAAAGAGAGCAAGACCCATTTTAACTAGAACGGACACGAAGAAGCGAAACTCAGTGGCGCCACCTTCAGGCAAATGTTACTGAAATCCAGTATGCAACCGCGTCGTCTCACAAGGAATGCGTATGCCGAATTTCGGAATAATCCAAGAAAGCGTTTGGAAGTTACCGCTTGTGACTGACATCCACGGACACAAAGAAGCAAGATCTATTTTGCCCCAGTGGCGCCACCTTCAGGCAGATGTTGCTGAAATGCGATACCGACTGGCGTCTTGTCGCAAGGAATGCGTATGCCGAATTTCGGAAGAATTCAACAAAGCGTTAGGAAGTAATCATTCGAACAGACATGCACGGACATGCACGGACACATAGAAGCAAGAACCATTTTAAAGTCCCGGTCCACCACCACAACTCTCAAATGTTACGCAAGTTATTCATATACGAACGATCTTTACTTGAAGAGATTAATGACCGAAGAACATTCTCTAGAACATTCTTTAATCGCTGTGCTCAACCGAGATATAACAGAAATGGAAAAGTACGGTTTTTAATATTTGATTTTGACACTTCCGGCTGAGTGCGCTCGGGCTGGAATCCTGTCCGAAAACGTGACTGATGGCTGTTGGGGTATTATTATGCCCAAGTGAGATGGTTGCATCAAGCCATCTTATATATTGTGTGGGGTATCACATCGTCGCCGAGGTGACAGCGATGCTTACGCTAGCTGACCAGTAGACGTCGTCAATGAAAAGGAACCCAAGAGGAGTATTGACGGCTTTTCCTGGATGTACAATCACATTTCCTGTGTGAGGCACCTGGCTAAAATTTTAAATCTTTATTTGGCATAAACATGCAAACTCTTTGTGCGTCTGCATGTTATCCCATAATTGTATATTGTATTTGATAGTAACATAATGCCATTTGGGTTGGCAGTACCAGTAAGTCATGCCGTCCGAGAGGCGTGGCGTATACTCATACAATGTTGTACGGAATACAGACTCGTTGGGGTATTCCAGCCAGAGAGCGAGAACGGGGTACCCAACTGATATCATGAAAACATAGTGCTGCCTTTCCAAACTCGGCAAATATTGTTGAACGTCAAATATCTCCATATGGTACAAATTGTAACAAACTTCTAAGCATACTGGTTTCGACGTAATATCAAATCACCCATCTATTTATAGTACTAACAGTTCAACTTTGGTGACACTATGTCTTTAGAACACCAAGAACACTCTTTTGATGTATTGACATTGAGAGTATGTATATACACACAGACTTCACCACTGAAAACTGACATGTCAGAAATCGGACATAAAGAAACTATACCGGAGACAGTATTGGATTAAATATATGAAGGCGTTGTTGTACCACGTTTATACAACCTGCTCTAGCGAATACGCTGTATGATATCTTTGGGTTTGCTCCTGGTGGTATACCTTTGTGGACTTTATAAATATGTTGTCTATGTGATTCCGAAGAAGCCTATCCGTGAGGTCAAAGGTCAAGATCACAAGATTCCAAAACTGAAACTCCGTCGCTATCTGTACGCATCTTCGTGTGTCACATATTTTCGTTAACACGATAACTTCGAAACTATTCATTCAAATAAATCCACGTAAAATCTTCCACGAAGATACAATCAGCTTATTGACTTTTAAGGTCACTAGGTTAAGGTCACAGCACTCCATTAGTGAATGTAGTTTGTCCGGACCGGACCTTTCTGGTGAAAAAACACATTTCACTGTCAAAGGTCAATGTCACAGCATTCAAAGCCGAAAACACATGTATGAATTTTTTCTCGAGTTCTGATTGGACGGTCTTATCGAAACAACACAAATGTGTTGTCCATGTGATTCCAAACAATCCTCTGGGGTCATTTTGCCTGAAATCAATTTATTTGATCTAATGGAAATAGTGCTTTATTTTGACTGAACTCTTATCAAATCCAGTGCGGGATATGTGAGCTCATGGCCCTTGTTTATTCTATAATATTCATTCGCTGCAATGGAATTTAAAATTCTGAGCCAGTGAAAAAGAAAAGAATGGCCGATAGGAAAAACTTTTCGATATGACAAAATGTCCAGATCTTATCTATTAGCCCAGTTCAGACATCGTTTCTTGATGTGCGACTTAGGTAAGACATATTTTCTTAAAAAAGGAACATACAAGCCGACAATTTGCTTCTCTTCGTGTGCGTTCGATAATAGCAAAGATGCAGGATTTTGCACTTGCGAGACATTGTGCCCGTTGTGTTCAGCTAAAACACGAAGACTCCAGAGCCAGAAGAAAGGTGATGAGTTAGAGCCATCACCCTTTTTTATGATTACCTTTAAAAATGATGACCATCACCTCTGAAGAGTGATGAATAATGATTGTAAATTTAGGTCATCACCTTTTGTAGGTGATGAGGCGGAATCATCACCCTTAAAATATGATGGCCGTCACCCTTGAAAGGTGATGGCTCTAACGCATCACCTTTTAAAGGTGATGGCCAGGTCTGATCACCATTAAAGTGTGATGTGCCATCATCTTTATTCTGGCTGTGTTGGCAATATGGGAAATTCCCCTGAAAGAAATTGTTTGTGAATGTACAGCTTTGGGAAATGCTCAAAAAGAGAACTTTGCGACATTGGTAAATTCGGAAAGAAGAACAATCTAGCAACAGGTTGTCACAACTGAGCTTCCATAAATCCTCTATTCCCACGCGGATGTGTAATGAAAATGGAATGAAAGATTGAATGCACTGTCCTTAAATATGCCATAGACTGAACCAGAAATTAAAGTGAAAATGTATGTAAGGAACAGTCCTAATTACTGCTAATTGGTAAGGAAAACTCATAAAAAGTGGGGGCCGTGAAAATAGAACAAAATTCTATCTCGCTTGATGTGTATACTATGTGATAGCATTTAGCATGTTTGCGTCGCCGGTTGAGGTGATAACGTGAAGGAATTTTTCACCCTATCACCTGCATTTGCCTGTTCAAGATGTAAGTAATCTAAACGCGTATTCCTACCCGCTGTTAATAGTAATGTAACTCGGGGCTGCGTGGTTCGGTTCACTAGCACGGAGTCACATTTTTTCTCTGGTAAACTGAATGAAGCGGAGATTGCACAGGCAAAAACCTCACTTGGGCGGGCTGACTGTTAAAACTATACTAAACAGAACTTTGCTCTTTTTTATGGAAAAGCTGTATGTACAGCATGGCGTCCCTTTAATAATTATTGCTCAGTCTGTGTGATATAGATGCTATATGAGAAATGCACTAACACGATGCATTAGTCTAGCCTTTGAACAGACACAAAAAGAGCGCGTTGTACTGTTTGCATTTCTATACCACTAAATATATTCTCCTTCGTTCACAGCAGTCGCCTGGCCTCTAGATTACTGGACAGAAGGTGTCGCACAAAGGATCTGTAATTGATGATCAACCGAGCGACTGCATGGGCGAGGAACTTTACCTACAATTTGAAGACATTAAAGGGAAATATTGAAATGTAATAACCAAGTGGTCGTGGGACCAGCCCGGTCATTGTAGACCGCAGGAACTTTAACTAGCAATATTACTGGCCCAGGTACAATACATGAGGTGTGTAAAGGGAGGGCTTTATACACATCTTATGATCTAAAGAGAATATACTTAAATACTTACCGTTTCTTCTCCATATTAGTTCCCTCTCCACGTCAGTTGAATGTAATATCACAGAGTAAATGAAGGTAAATCAATTAAGACACGATATATCCATCAACAGGATACTGAGACAAAATGAGAATTTCATCTTTTCTAAGTACGCGATTTACATATTTCTGTCAAAATATTATCCGCCGAGAAACGGTAAAACCCCAGAGATCGGCTTCATTGGATCGATCTCATGTCCACAAATTATAAGTTATTCCATTAAAATCATGAGAATTGATATCACATTCTGTTCCGGTTTTTTTTATCCTAAAAGTTCAACCTAACTCGTTATACACTATAGGCTATAACAAAGTACCCTTCCACAGTAAATAGAGGACGTAATGAACCTCCTTGTCTGAATTACCGGTATGTTATGGCGTGCCCTGACCCCGCGAGCCACACGCGACTCTAGCCTTCTTCTATCACATATTTTCGAACGCCACTACTCCCTTATACTCCGTTCACACACCCGCCAGGCGTTTGCTGTCTTTTTGTCCCCAGTGTTGTGATTAGAGTAGTTTTTGCCCAGTGGCGGTTCTTGTTAAATGTGGCCACTGAGTAAAAAAAAATTGCAAACAAATTCCAACTTGTCTTCACCTTCAAGAACGATCCCTCCAAAGTCGTACAGTATTCCCAGCCTTGGTTCGGTTGATTTTAGGGATCTTCAGTTCGACGACTTTTCAGTGCAAATTAATTTTCCGATATCGTACATAACCGATTTGCCCCGATTTGACACCAATTTGCACCAAGAATTCGATCAGTCATAGCCCCAAAGTATCTGCATATGTAACCTATATATTACATTAAGCAAGGATATTGCATTAAGCCACAGACCGATACACATTGGGGTTAAGGCCTTGCGCCCCTAAGGATTCAAATGGGACATGCGCAGTGACTGTGTTTTTATCTGCGGTGACATGAAAAAATAAGGATTTATATGAAGCGCTATGTTATATGATGATTTATATTAGAGGGCCGTCGTTGTGCACTTTACTTTTTCTTGACATATTTTATAGCTTTCGCTGACAAGAGATGTGAACTGTCAAATCGGATTTAGCGAATATTAATGTCGCGATGCGTGGCCCAGCTATACATTAACAGAGAAGAAATGCTGTCGGCAATATAAACCAGAGCAGTAATTAAAATATTTAAGGAATATCACATTACATGTCGGGTCATGGTGTTTCTTCCGCAATGAACGTTTTCTCTGCTTCTAGCTTGTTCTTGGAAAGGCTACCCAAGACAGACGATATACTGTATTTTACAGTGCAGTTTGGAATATACAATTTATTCGCCAGGGACAACTCTCCCACAGATTGTTCGCGCAGATGTGAAGGTTATATCATAGGCGGAGAAACGGAAATTAACTGTTTTATGCAACTGAAAGGGCCGCGACATGTGCGAGAAACCTAAGCGTCACAGGGATTATAAGCTTTAAGTCGGATCGTGACTTGGCTGGTTCTCTTCAGAAGATTAGACAAGCACCTCCCAACAGTCTCACTATCAACTGTCAATTAGTTTTTCACGGTGAGGAGTTTAAAAAGTGTCATTATTTGAAGATGCTATAAAACCATTGTCGTCGTCAGACAGAGGAAACAAGGAGATACGTTGAGGAAGTTTGATGATAGGCCCAATGGCGGTCTCTCCAGCCGTTTGCGGGTCATTCTTAAAATGTAACTAAATATTTAATCTTTTAGGTCAAAGGACAATAGTTTATCCAATCCTCGGACATTGAAAAGCAAAGCTTTAATAGCGATAACAATAGGGAACCAAGGAAAGGGATATTGTTCCTTGATAGTTGGTTCGCATGACTCTCATTGTAGCTGGACACTGGAAGTCTAGGTTGGCCTTTCCCATGACGGGTAACTCACGGCTGAGCCCAACCTCCCACAGCGCATGCTCCATTTCGCAGGCTCCAATAACATCCCTGCCTCCAATAGCGGAAGTTGACCTTTACTACGTTGCTATGACGTATAGGGGAAACCAACCAACGCACGGTTCAGTTTGAATCCGACCAAACGACTCCTTTAGTGTTGCTCATGAGCGAACTACTTTTCATATTCTCTGTCCAGATAAACAGGGAAAATTATCTCCAGATAATTCTTTTTAACGCTAGGTCAACGGAGGTATTATGCAGACTTGAAAAGTAATCAAAATTTTCGTTAAACATCTATTTTACTATATATGATGTCACTTCCGGCGATGTGCGCGAAGGCCCCGAATCCGGTCCAAAAATCTGACTGGTGGCTGGGGTGTTATTAGACCCCCAGCGAGGTGGTTGGGCTGAGCCTGACGCCGCATACTTCACAATGTAAACAAAGAACAAACTAACTCTTTCACATCGGCAATATCAATTTTGAAATGTTATAAGCGGTAATTTCTCTATTTGCCGATCGACTTATCAACCATTTAATCAAGGCTTCATAAATTGAGCACTCTAGAAAGGAGAAAGGATGAGAAATGACTATTCCAATTGCGATTCCATTGCTGTCTAGTTTTGACTGATACTTATTTCCAATGTCTTGTGGGCATGAGGCTTCATGTTAGTTTCATTGAAGTCACACTGCATCGCGCGAGGCCCAAATTCAAAATTGAAAGCGACATGGTTTTGAGGTCGCCAACATCCTGCTGAAGGGTCAATTTTGCTGATGGATATCTCAAAACCGTCAGCAGACAGAGATCGATATTTGAATAACCTGTCTCGCCAGCGCTCGCGTATATCCACTGTTCGCCGTGACAACGAAACATTTCTTGCGAACGACCACGCTGCTAAAATAGTATTAAAACAATTCACCTCAGACTTTATTTCCAACTGGATAATGAGTCTGAATTCAGTATATGTATAAGTATAAGCGCGTTTGGTGATTTCGTCTTGTTTTTTTTTGTCATTTACCCCTCTCCTTCAACATCTATACTCGAGCGAATTTCATTGAAAAGTACAGGATTTGAGAACACCATACAGGCAACGTATGAGAAGACTCTAAAAACTCAGGCTGTCCCTGATATCCTGATCTTCAGCGTTTTGATCTGCTGTACTTGTCAACCAAATGCAAGTGAATCCAGAACTTTGGTTAACCAAACTCCCAGCAGAAATAAAATCCCCATGTCTCTTTCAACCCAGGAATGAAAGGCCGTAAGTTTGTATGGAAATTGTGGTTGATTATGGTATTTGCAGAAACATAGATCCAAGTTAACGCCAATGTTTTATGGTTTCCGTTGGCTAGAACGCTCACTAAGAGTCGGGTACATTACATTACCAATTAACTGTTTGTGACTATCAACATTCGCTGTGGCGAGTTCCAAGAAAAGTTCAATCTCTTCCGTGTAAACGAGCTGCGATTTTATAAGATGAAACCCTTATAAACTCCTGCTCCTGTTGTATGCGCGTTTACTTTGCTTAGTAAGATTGCGATTCTTCTTCAGATTCCATTTCATGGAATGCAAGCATCATTTTCGTCAGCCGTCATCCATGTAGAATTTCTTCGTACATAATCAAAAATACTTCCCCACTAATTCCGCATGTGGGGTTGTTGTGGGGCAGTCGACCCCATACGTTCCCATACTTGCCATACGACTTCTCCACCAGGTCCCTACATGTAGGGATATTGTGGGACACCCTGTTCCTCGGGACATGTATATAACATGTGTGGAGCTAATGGAGCAACCCTTTTAGCATGCGCCGAACGTGTAATTTACTGCCTCATACCATAATAAGGAAGGTGCGGTGTTGATATCCCCAGATGTGGAGTGGTTGTGGGGCTTCAAATTTCAGAGTGGGGCAGTCGAGCAGGGCGACATATATACAAAATATCCTGTGGAGAATTTGTGGGGCAGACATGAGGAATTAGTGGGGCATGAACCTGGTATGTCGATAGTGAATAATTGCTTTTCAACAACTGAGTCGATTGAGAAGATTTTTACCAAATCCCATGATAATCCCCACATTCTCTGCCTCGGAACATTTCCCGCATGATTTCCACATAGCTTGTCCCATACATATTTTTTGTAAGGGTATTTGACTACCTAAATGGTTTACTGGTATCACAAAAATGGCAACCCCCCCCCCACAAAAAGCCAGATATTTCGGAAACCCAATTTTCGATTTTGTTGGCTTCTACGAACGTTTGACGACGAACCGGGACCAGTTGACCGTTTTTGTCTTTTGATAGCTATTTTACATATTTGTACATGAGGCAGTGAAACGTGTATTTTCCATGCTTTGTATCAGGGATCGGTCAAATAGTTTCCGGTTTCGGATGGAGACAATTAATGCTCTTGGTGAAGTGATATTTTTCAATCACTTCACGGTCCACTCGGGTGTAATTGTTATTCACACAAACGGTTCTAATAGAATCTGTTGGAACTCATGATAATTTATCGTGTAATAGACGGACATGACTGGAAGCTGAATGTAATACTTATCTAATTCGTATTGGAGAGGATTATACACGCCCGAAATTTTAACTTTATTCCAAGTTTTGTATTTTCGTAAGAATCGTAGACTCGTGTTTCTTTGGAACGGCTTCTTCTCTAGTTTAGACAGATTACGTTTGATCATGAGCGGTTTAAGTTACGTCTCCTTGAGGAAGAACTCGTGCAGAAGTTGCCGGTTTTAGCAACCTCAGGTCCATGAGAGACGTATACGTTACCGAGCGCTAATTTGAAACGGGCAATGATATCTCAAGACTACTGTCGTATTTCAGTCGCGCGTTGTCACTCAAAATACAGAGACAAAATAGTACCAGTAGGATCGAGTAGCAATAACTATGGAAGATGATAGAGACCACTCGCATTCTCGACCTATGGATACGATGGGTTCATAACACGGGTGGCCGGTATCATCTTCCATAGATAACCTCAAAATCCGCATGTGTTGAATCTCGGTAATGTGATCATTTGTGTTTATATTTTGACCTCTATGTTCTAAAATATTAGTTGAGAAACACTGACAAAGAATAACTATCAAATGTAATATTTACACAATTATTATGTACAGCGGCGTAACCCGGCGATCCAGACATTCCGCGAGTTCTTAGCATTTTAATAAGGATATAAAATATGACAGATTGTCGGAGCTTTATAACTTTATAAGATGATATATTATTTCAATGCACAATGTAGGTTATCATATTTTGTTGTACAATGTTTACATGAATTTTTATACATATACCACCTACATTTTTATATATATAAATGACATGATTAAGAATGTTAATCAGCGATAAGGGTTTGGTAATTTTGGAACATCATGATGTCTTGCTGGCATCATTGAAAACTTGTTGACCGCTTCTCTCTTGCAGAAAATCAGCCTAGTTTTATGTATACTATGATTTATTCTTTTAATTTGGTGCAATTGCTATTATATGAATCAGGTCTTTGGATTATGGACGCGGGAATTCTTCAATGGACGACGGCTGAATATTGACTGACGGACTAGACGCTTGTATGTTACCTTATCAGATGTAATCCAGCGATTTTGTATCACAGATTTATATTCCAAGCAAAAGGCGAAATATATGTCGTATGGGAAAAACATGAATTCAAGCAATACACGTCAATGCTTGCAGGAGAGAGAGAGAGAGAGAGAGAGAGAGAGAGAGAGAGAGAATTGAGGTTTAAAGTCGCGTTCAGCAATATTTCAGCTATATAGCGAGTCAATGTTGCATTGTCCCGTAATATACATTAAGACGCAACCTCAATAGTTGTATGTTCACGATACATCGCAAGCGTGTTGCATACCTGTGTAATTACCTGTGTAATTCTACAACATTAATAATCTTATTGTATATTTTATAAAGCCATCGCGTTGTTCTCTTACCATATACGTATAGACGTATCCGTGTGATACATCCTGACCTCTGTCAAAGTCACGCCCTAAAATATCCGCATTGTTGTTGCAGCTTCACCCTGTACCAGTGTGCTACTTGCATCAACTTGAAGCGGCCTGTATTGGATCTAGAACCTAGCCCAACATCGGTAACATTGGCTTTAAGACCTATTTAAACCTCGGACATATTAGATCTAAGTCCTAGTTCAACCTCGGTCATATTGGATCTAGGACCTAGCTCAACCGCGGTCGTACTGGATCTTGGACTGGATCTTGGGTCATATTAACACACCCTGAATCAACGGCAATTTTGAGGCAAGTTCCGCATATATCAATGATCATTCCTTTCATTTCCACCCTATAATAAATATATATGTCCGAACCAAATAATAACTTTCTTATGGATAACCGCGGTCCGCTGCAGTCTGTTGTAGCTAGTAATAGCCATATGACATATATCGACGAATAAGCTTACTCGTGAGCATACTCGTAACCATAACCAAATGGACATTAAAACAGGTTGGCAGTAAAACAAGTTGAAGCGTCTTATTGCCACTCATGATTTCACTGGGAAGGTACTTCATAGGTAACTTACCTACATTTCAATTGCCCAGTTCGGCACTGATTGCCTTCAAATGCCAGGTAATAGATCCATTTTTGTTCCTTGGCGATTGGATAAGATCTCATAGTCCGTCATTCAATATTCAGCTGTCGTCCAATTAAACAAATTCAGCGTCCATAAGTTAGATAACAGCATAGCACCAAATTACAACACGAACCATAGTATACAGACATATAGGCTAGTTTCCTACAAGAGAGAAACGGTCAACAGTTTTCATTGATGATTCCTAATGCTTCTATGTTTTTCATTGCCACAGACTCTGTCACTCATATTGGAGAGAGAGAGAGAGAGAGAGAGAGAGAGAGAGCTATTACTTTCTTTTTCCTTCAGCTTAAGTTGGGAACAAGGTCATGGTATTTTAAACATCTTGGCCATGTGCAAAACATTTTATAAAACTATATTACTATACTGATATCCAAATCTTAGATGTTGACCATATTCACAGTAGAGCAACACCACAAACGTTTAAGTAATGTCAAACATTTCGCCTTTATAGACCTTTCACTGTCGAACAGGGGCAGCAGATTTGAAAAAAAAATACGTTCTTGTATTGCTTTACGGCGTCGCAAAATCCAGTTCATTCCAACCCAATATTACAAACACAGAGACTAATATGTTTGCCTATTGCCAATGTATGACACTTGACAGACCTATATAGATTTCATCTCCTCGTCCAGCGGACTAGTTCAGGTTACGCTATACAGGTACCACGACGAAAGAAAGAGAAAATGTTGAGGCCATATGCACATTAAATGCTGTTCAGCAAAATCAAAAATCTGTTTTCTGAGGAAGAATTATTATGTTGAAATTGTATACATACACTCCTATTCGGCTATGCTCAGACTGAATGAATTCAAATTCTATGAGAAACTGAGGCCTATTTCTAGGGCAATACTGTATCTCAGTCAGGTTTCGAACGTTCTGACTTTATGAAACAGCGAATATGAACCCACTTTTCCATAGTTTTCTTTTACAGCGATAGTTTATCAAACATTTGATTTGATTGGTTTGATTTATTCTTCATATAACAGTAATATAATAACAGTATACACTGGTTCACTGGTATAGTGTTGTGGATGGCGAAAAAAACCCAGATTGATTTGTTATATCCCGGTTATAGATTTGGACGGTTACATGGACATATATATAGTTAAGATGAAGTTATGCAAGATCGGTTATAGTTTATAAATATAACGTTAGTAGCAGGAACGCAACTTGGCTGGGTGGTGCTTAGTTGGCTCGTCGAGATATGACTGAAATATTATTGAAAGCGACGTTAAATCCTATTCACTCACCCATATATACTATATTATACAGTATAATTATAGTAAAAACCTTAACATATTACAGGGACACAAATACATGTTGATATTACCACAACATTTAGGACGCATGTGAATATATTTCTTTCGACTAAACTGTCGTACTTTCCCAGATATCAAGAACATGTTTTGGAATGAGATATTATAATACAGTGGCAAACATGAAACGTCGTATCTTGCACACGTACATGTAGTACGATGGACTGCTGCAGAAGTAAACCAAACTAAAGCAAGGTTCCTCTTGCATCCAATTCAAATGAGGCCGATGCTTTCCTGCTCGCGGCAATTGATGTCTAACGACGATACAGCTCACCAATCTCCAATGTACGAGTTGTCACAGCGAAACAGCTCACCAATTACCAGTATACGAGTTGTCAGAGCATTTCCATCATAGCTCTCTAGATTTGTATCTAATACCGCTTATGCCGGTGCTAGGGGCCGTGTGATCATATCATTCAAGTTGCCACATGAACAGGTACAATAAAAGCGTACCTGAGATACAACACATATCACGAATCGTTAGATTCTTGGTATGTGCTTTAGAATAGGTTTACCAGAAGACTATTCTGTGAAGTCATGTGACGCAGTCAGTATGTCGACACCTCTTCCCACTTCCTTTATATGTGTTGTAATTTTTACCTGTATATGGCGAGATTCTGCTGGTGGACGTTTCGTCCCCGAGGCCCACCCCCTGTACAGACCTTTTGGTCTTTGATATATGTTGGCATTTGTGGGAAGTTGATGCTGGGTCGACATCGGGCCTTACAGACTAGTCTTTTGTGTTAATTGGCGTCATTTATCTGACGACGATACAGCTCACCAATCTCCAATGTACGAGTTGTCACAGCGAAACAGCTCACCAATTACCAGTATACGAGTTGTCAGAGCATTTCCATCATAGCTCTAGATTTGTATCTAATACCGCTTATGCCGGTGCTAGGGGCCGTGTGGTCATATCATCCAAGTTGCCACATGAACAGGTACAATAAAAGCGTACCTGAGATACAACACATATCACGAATCGTTAGATTCTTGGTATGTGCTTTAGAATAGGTTTACCAGAAGACTATTCTGTGAAGTCATGTGACGCAGTCAGTATGTCGACACCTCTTCCCACTTCCTTTATATGTGTTGTAATTCCTAAGATTTCCTAATTAGTCGACACTGAAACCGCTACTAATTATAATACCAAATATAGTAACAACTCAAGTTGAATGAAGCCAAACCTTCCAAGAATTCGCTTCAATGACGAGACGCTTTTGAAAATATTATCATATGACCGTATGTGGTATGGCTGCATGCTGCTTTGTTCAAAACAAACATTGGGGTTGGTCCAATTTGTAAGCAGTGAAATATAAGTGTCGATGGAGCTTGAATCACATCAGACTGTCATGGATTGTTCCACCGAATTCCACGGCGTATAAATATACATAGATCCAAAGGCAAACTAATAATATTTTTGCAAAGAATATATATGAAGATTCCGTTGTTTTCTCTGGCGCTCCGACCAGATGTTTCACTGTGGAATTCTGGTTTATGCAGGCGGATTTTGCAATCATCTGCTCAACATGGATTCATATTATTACAGCGAATTTCAGTTCATCATTGTTTTCATTTCCACCCTACACATACATATATGTCCTTACCAAATAAAAACATTCTTATGGATAACCGCGTTCCGTTACGGTTCGTGGTTGTGATTTCTAGCCAGATAGTCCAGTCAATCTACGGTTTGACCTAGAAAAAATTGCAACAGAAACGGGGTTTGCAGAAAATAACCTCTGAAGTGATTCCGAACAACATATAAAAAATGTAGATTGATGTAGACAAGGGAAAATTTTTAATTTGCATAAATCCAAGATGGCCGTTCTGTGCAATATTTTCGGTTAATTTTACACAGTATAGACTCTACCTTGGGCAGAGTTGCTCAAATTAAGCACTACAAATTAAAACAACTTCACATACATTCACACTGATATCATTTGTAGATATTTTGACCAAACAAATAGCCAAGGTGGCTGCCATTTTCAAGATGGCCGCTGTTCAGACAGTCGGATACCATCTCCAGCATATTAATCCAACGGTAACGGTGGTCCTTCAAGGAATGGAGATAACGGTGGCTCTTCAGGTATGAAAGTAACGGTGATCCTTCAAAGAATAGAGGTAATGGTGGTCCCTCAGGTATGAGGTAACGGTGGGCTTTCGGAAAGTGAGGTAACGGTGATCCTTCAAGGAATATCTGTAACGGTGGACTTTCAGGTGTGAAGGTAACGGTGGTCCTTCAAAGAATGAAAAAAACGGTGGTCATTTTGGTATGGAGGTAACAGTGATGCTTCAAACAATGGAGACACTCGTGGTCCTTCAGTTATGAGGTTACGGTGGTCCTTCAGATATGAGGTAATGGTGGTCCTTCAGGTATGAGGTAACGGTGGTCCTTCAGGTATGAGGTAAGGGTAGTCTTTCGGGAGTGGAGGTATCGGTGGTCCTCCAAAGAATGAAGGTAACGGTGGTCCTTCAGGTATGGAGGTAACGGCGATCTACCAGGTATGGAGGTAACGGTGGACCATCAGGCATGGAGGTAACGGCGACCTACTAGGTATGGAGGTAACGGTGGACCACCAGGTATGGAGGTAACGGGGGACCTTCAGTTATGGAGGTAACTGATGTCTTTCAATTATGGAGATATTAAAGGTGGTCCTTTCAGGAATGGAAGTAACGGTGGTCCTTCAGTTATGTGGATAACAATGGTCCTTCAAGGAATGGTGGTAATGGTGGACCTCCAAACGGTGGTCGTTCAGTTATGTGGATAACAATGGTCGTTCAAGAATGGAGGTAACGGTGGTCCTTCCATTATGGAGGTAACGGTGGTCCTTCAGTTATGGAGGTAATGGTCGATCTTCAGTTATGGAGATTACGGTGGTCCTTCAAGTAATGGAGGTAACGTTTGAACTTCAGGTATATAAGTAACAGTGATTCTTGGAGTATGGAAGCGACGGTAGATCCCCAGGAATGGAAGTAACGGTGGTCCTTCAATTATAGAGGTAACGGTGGCCCTTCAGTTATGGAGGTAATGATGGATCTTCAGTTATGTGGATAACAATGGTCCTTCAAGTAATGGAGGTAACGTGTGAACTTCAGGTATACAAGTAACGTTGATCCTTGGGATATGGAAGCAACGGTAGACCTCCAGGAATAGAGGTACCGGTAACGGTGATCCTTCGAGCAATATAGGAAACGGTGGTCCTTCAAGGAATGGAGGTAAGGAACATCCTTGAACAAAGGGAGGTAACGGTGGTCAGTCAGGTATGAAGGTAACGGTGAAGCTTCCATGCATGGATGTAACGGTGGACATGTATAGAGGTAAAGATGTTTCTTCAAGGAATGCAGAAAACCGTGCTCCTTCAGATATGAAGGTAAAGGTGGTATTTCAAGGAATTAAAGAATTTGATAATTCAGGAGAATATGTTTATTTTGCTCAGGCACCGTTTCCAATTATCGTTCGCGATTTAATCGTTTATTTCGTCAAATTTTCTCGAAGTCGCGATTTTCCAAGGCGCGAGGGAATGGGTTTTTTTCTTCAAAATAAACGATTCATTCGCGATCGCTGTTCGAATGGTTTTTTTTTCTGTTGGCAATCGTTTTTCAATCGAGAAAATTCTCGCGAATAAAAAGCGATATCGCGATTCAATCGCTTTTTAATCGAGAAAATATAAACGATTGAAAAAAAACGATTGAGGATTAAAGCCGAAAGTAGTACGCCATTGGTTCAGCCTGACTGACC